>VXBX01000114.1:90019-162576 GCA_013400415.1 Scytalopus superciliaris | reverse complement strand
TATATATATAAAGTAGAAATGAAGATACTGAAAACTTTGCTTCAGCATACACTATCTCAGTGTAGCTTAAAACTGTGAATTTGACATAAATTTTAACATGTCATGCAGCAGTCAAAGAATGTGAGGTAATGCCAAAGTAGTAAAAAAACATTTTAGAAAATATAGCAAGACTGAACCATTTTTTTGATGGAAGACAGTGGAGCTCTAGCCCCAGTGTTTCAGTAGGAATGTAGAATGAATAGGAAGTTAAATGCATAGGTGGAAAACTATGAATTCAGGAATTTTTTTCAAGTGAAAAAAACCTCACAAAAAAAGTAAAAAAATTTCATCTACTGAAAATAGGGATTACTTAAATTATCTTGGGAAATCCTACTAATCTTCAGTCAAGAAAATTGTGTGAACCTGAGACCTTAATGGGATTCAAGTGAATGCAGAATGTGGACAAACCTTGTGTATATATATATAAGCTTTTCATACCAGAAGATACTTGATACTTCTGACTGACTCTCTGTGATACACAGAAGTGAGTTGAAAGAGTTGTTGTTGTGAACACCTGGATGAACACATCAACTTGGCTGTAACCACTGATGGACTGTGAAGAATTTTCAAATTAGTTAGTGCTAAAGAAGTTCAGTAAGAGTCAGTTGATAAATATATTTCATTAATTCCAAGAAATTAATTCCTTGGAAGACTAGAGAAACATTATCTTGGTCTTCTGAAAGCCATCTGAAATCTCTTCAAAAGAACTGAATGTCTTATTAAACATAAGGCAAGACAATATCTTTAGTAAAGATAATTATTTGTCTCGTAGGATATATAATTTTTACTCTGCTTGAAAGACTGAAGAATTGCTTGTCAGTGTCTGATAAGGGATTATTGAGGAATATACTGAGAATTATCACTGAAGTGTCAATAATTGGAGGGCAGTTGATACCATTAATAACATGCTTTAACTTTGGTCAGTCCTGAAGTGGTCAAGTAGCTGGACTGGAAGATTCCTTCCAACTAAAATATTCTGTCAGATGTTAATGCACAGTATCATTAGAGGCCTTTGACAGCACAGAGAAAGATCGAAGTAGGTTATCCTGGAGATCCATGGTAGTACTGGGGCTTGATATATGTCAATTTGGTAATTATCACGACTGTAGTGCAAGAACTTCAGGTGGCACACACATTAAAAAGAAGAACAGGAAGTTCAAACACACCACAGCTGAATGGGATTTAACACTCTAGCAAAAAGAATTTTCTGTCTCAACCAACTGTTGTACACTTGACACGTTGGTGTCCAAATTAACTGGCCACTCTGGCTCAGAACTAACATCAGTGGCTCATAGAACATTTCAGAATAAGAGGTGCAGAAACACGTGATATTCTTAACATTCACAGCCTGTGATCTTCAGCTGCAGCCATGAAAATTGAAGTGATGAACAACAGTTACTCATGGCAAACACTTTGGAAAGTTGAACTACTTTGCTGGCAGAGGGAGAGGCTCTAGAGAATAATTGGCAGCAAAGAGGAGGGCAGAGGCTAGAGGAGCATGTGTTTGCATGAGACATGAGAGCCAGAATTCTTTGGACACTCGGATGAAATCTAGTGCATGCACAACTCAGTACAAGATGTCAAAGCCAGAAGTCTTAGTTTGAGTCAGGAGACCACTACTGTCACCTTCCATATTAAAACAGTAGTGACAGCGTTAAGCATAAACTCCTTAATCTAGAAATAATCATCCCTGAGTCTCATTCATCATTCTTTAAAATATTTAATATTTAAAAGAGTTATGAAGAATAGTGGACTAAGTATAAAAATTATTTTGCTTGTGGCTTTGACATTTTTTTTCTTTCCCTCAAGACCAAAAAAGCACTTCAGTCTCTTTGCTAGCAGAGCATCTGAGGAAGACCACTGTCTGCTGTGGCATCTTTTTGTTCACATCCCCATTGGGCTGCAGATAGGTTAGTGATCTGTTTGTCATGAATTCACATCAATTCTGTAATGAAGAATTGTCTAGGATACAAAGGCTTAGTGGTCAGCAGTCTGTTCATAATATTTGGAGTTACAGAGATTAGGTTTTTGGGAAGTTCGGGATACCTTTTTTACGATGTCAGAGTACTTGCAAATGTTCTTCCTGAGTGCTGAAGCAAAATGCTGCAGCAATGTGATACTGGCCAAGCTACTTGTCCTGTTTTTTCTTACATCAGCTCCACCCGCTTAACTCCCTCATGGCAAAGGTACTTAAATACTTCATTAGTTTAAACTGAATACTTCAGTTATAAATTTTAACATGATGTGCTTCTTTGCTTCTTGCTTTTGAAGAAGCAAGAGCTGATAAGCAAAAGACTGCCAGAGAAAAGCTCTGGCTGTAGCAACCTTTTCAAAGAATTCAAAGGATAGTGATGTTATAAACAAAAGAACCTAAATTGTCTTTGCACGAAATTCAGTTGAGCTGCAGTTGCTGCAACTCGTTTATGTTAGAATTTACAAACATCTTTAAGTTTTTTGAGTCACTGCTGTGACAAAGAAAAACCCTTCGGAGGGGAAAAGTAGAGAGCACAAAGAGTCTTACTGAGTTCAAGAGCTTTTTGGCACTTCTGTGGTCTGAAGGAGAAACTGTATGTATCAGTTTTTGGAAGTACTCAGCATGACTTCCATGAGGATCTATTAGAATTAATACAGCCATGAGAAAATGCATAAATGTTATTAAACTAATAAAATGTGCAAATGCTTAACAGGATAAAATGGACAAATCCTAGCAAGAATTTTGCCTTGGTTTTAAACAATAAGATTGCTTTGTCTGTTTTTCAAATAAGATAGACTGAAATGTTTGTACAATGGAAGTTGGGAAATAATTTTACCATATGAGACCTCACAGTCATGTAGCTATCCCTTGAAACAATGAACATAATCTCTTCATTCAAATTGAGAACAACATAATCTGTTTCCTGACCTTACAGTGGGAGTTGCACATCCTGAACCATTACTTCTTCCTTTTATGTATTCTACTTAAAACTGTCCTTAGAAATCTAAGTGTGCTTGCAGTCCATTTTTTGATTTCTGATCTTTGCAATTTTTACTTAAGTTTAAAAATAAAGTATAATTGTGCAATATAGCTATTTTCCCAAGTGCTTTCAAAATAGTTTTCATAAACAGATTTTTTAAAGACTTTTTCAAGTGTTAATTAACTGCACAACACAAATACTTCAATGGCTAGTTTGTCATTGTAAAACCTCAAGTTTTATTTTAGCTGATTGATGGGTCATTGTCCCTCTAAACTTAAGATCCATCTGAAGCTATTCTGAAGATCATTTATTTCTGTTTCTGCAAGATGCAGGTTCTATAGCAATTTTCTTCTAAGTATGGTCTTTCTGTTCTCTAGGTTTGCTGTGGTTTTAATTTTTAGTTTGCCATTTCATCAATTAGTTTCAGTAGCATTTAGCCCCACCAAACTAAAACCCCAGATTATGAATGTCAAATGTGTGATTTAAGCAGCTTCTCAAACTTGCCAACAAGTAAAAATTTTCAAGCCTCACAAACTAGGAAAATAAATCTTAGACTAGAAGTATTTTCTATTGTGGTTAGAGGAGAGCTGGGGGGAGGGCATTTGATTCCCTGTATGCCCTGTTAAAACATCGTATTAAATAAGTCCATGGTGGGATTTTTCCATCATACTAGTGCGGTATAATTTGGGGCAAGTATAGATTTTCCGAGTGAATTTTAATATTGGAGCTTTTTTGTGTTTAAAAAAAAAAAAAAAAGTCTTGCAACCTGCTGCATGCTTGAGACTCCACCTTATTGCCTGCTTATGACTCTCCGTTCTGGTAACACACACATGGCTGGAAGGAGTAAGTGTGTCTGTCTTTCCCCTCTCTTTGACTTGAAATAGCCAGAAAGGAGTTTTTTGTGATTTACTGCAAGGTGTTTTCATGTAATCGAACTGAAAGAAAAGCATTGAGAAATTTTCTGTGATATATTTTAAAGCATTTCCCCAGCTAGAGAGAAGAAAATTACAGTGTTGAATTTTGCAGATAGTTGATTTTTATTTTTAGTAGTTTCCAGTGTGCAGTGCATGGAATAGGCAGCTTAATGTGAACTGTCATCAGGGGAGGAGAAGGAAAGTAATTGCAGTCGCCTGACTTGTGCAAACAAGTTTGTTCCATGTGACTTCTGTTCTTCAGAGACTCTTTTCCTTAATCACTCCTTCCAATCAGATTTGATGTTTTGATGCCCCTGCACAGTTTCTGTCTGACCTTTCCACCAGCATTTCCACCTGCAGGTGATAGTTTCTGCTGGTGAGACACTTGACCAGTTCCCACCCACGATGTATTGTCCCGTGTGCTGTCAAGCTGTGAACTGCTACCCCCTCTTTGTGGGCTTAGTGTTAGTTGTGTCTTTATGAAGTACCTTCACACAGTCCTTGTGCTTTCCTGCATACTCCTTTTTACATTTCCATCTGCCTTGATGTGTCCAAATACCTGGTGCTCACTCACTGTTGAGTGTCTGAATGTGAATGACTGCTTTATTCTCACTTCACCAGTTCAGTTTCTTGTATCAGTCTTTGTAATTTGTGGTACACTTAGACTGAGAGTTCTTTGAAGCAGGCTCCTTCATGCTTTAGTGCTTATTCAGTAATTAGCATAGGACGAGTCTGGGTTGATACTACAGCAAACAAATAGCACGTGGTCAACTGTGCATTATCTTGGATTTACATACAGATAAATTATCCTGTGTGCTTGTGCAGCAGTAGCTCTGTGCAGAATCAGTTCAGGTCTGTGAGGAATTACTGACAGTAGCATAAATCTGAACGGTGTTGCTGCTTCTGGAGGCAGTGTGGGCTGGGAGCAGCCTTTGGAGCCTGACAGTGGGAACTAGAGACCTGAGCTGGTGGCTCACAGAGCCAGCTGAAATTTCTTGGCATTTATTCCTGTGGTCTCGAGGTTCTAGGTGGGATTATGAGTGTGGCCTCATTTCAAACATAGTTATTGTGGGGTTATGGAGTCTTGTCCCAGAGATAAAACTAGTTTTAGGCATTCTTGGAGAGTTTTGCATAGACATCCAGAATAAGGTGGTGGGAGCCAATAAACTTGTGGGAAAATGTCTACATATGTTCTTATTTACTTTCTTGCATTTTTCAAGGTGCCAAGAAAATTAAAATGTTTAAAATTTGGGTCAGTGTTGTTTCTTTTGTGTAATCTAAGTTATTATCTGCAGGTTTAAAATGTTGTTTGCTTTCTTTATTTTCGTGCCATTAAAATTGGGCCTTATGAAAATGCACGACACTGCTTTATTGCATTGGGGACTTGCATTCAGCTTTCTGAACTACCTTGGTTTTGTACCCTTCATATTAAAGTCAAGGTGAAGAGGGCCCTTGTGTCTTTGTGAGGGCAATGGTAGAGTTTTGTGAAAGCTTCTTCTGTTCAGTGTAAAAAGAGCAAAGCAAAAGGGTTAAATATATGAAGGGACAGCACTAAGTTGGGTAAATGATTTGAGGGAGTATTTTATTTTGGGTGAGAACCAATAACCAGAAATTTTGCTCATAAAATCACCTTTCTGTATTTTGTTAGATGGCAATTCAAACATGGTTTGGTTTTGTCCACAATTATGGCTTCTGTCTGCTCTACATTATGCTGTTAGTGTGCTGATAGCTGCTTTTAAATGTAAGTGGTCTTAACTTTTTGGCTTCTTAAATGAAAAGGTTGAAGTATTTGCCTTTAAATCCATTATAGCACAGATGTATCAATGCCAATCTTTGAACTAATTTTTATTATGAAGTTTTTGTCACTTTGAATTTTAGATAGCATACTTTGTTTTATTTTTTGTTTATTGGTATAAATTCTTTGGTGCTATTTTAGACTGGTTTTTACTTCCTTGGTCAGCAGTTGAGGTATTAATGTCCAAGGCTAAGCTGTGACTCTCAGTGAACTAGAAATGATGCTTACTGAATTAGGAGTAGTCTCTAGGGGTTTTTTTTCAGTTGGCTATTTTTTTTTCAGCATTTAGGCAATTGTAGAAAGCTATGGGTACTCTAAATACACATGTTGTCCAAAAGAGAACATCCTTAGAAAACAGCTGAAATAATTGATAACAGCAATTTCTTTCAGTGTCCATTCACCTGCTATAGACAGATAAGTAGAAAACACATGTACCTCCCTACAGCAAGGGAGACACTAGGAAAAAACCACACTGAAAAAAACCATGTTTTACCCTTCTCTGGCTGTCCTTGAGGGTGTAGAGGGTTTAAAGGCTCCAAAAAAAAAAAAAAAAACCAAGGTAGATTTTGAAGCAGACTGGCATATATTTGAAACTTTGAGCTTTTTCTCTGGCATTTTTTGCTGGTGATACAGATGTGTGTTGTGTCAGCACCTTTCTTTACAACTAGTTCTTCATAGTGGAGTGAGGAGTCTAAAAATTCTGGATTGCTTTTTTGTACTATCAGCTATTCAATCCCTGGCATAACGACTAGGTAGTTTCATGTCTCCATCTCCGGTTTGAGCACCCACTTTGAGAACATCAGACTGTGTTGGTATTTCCTTGCCTGTCAGGGGAGGGAAAAAAACCAAACCACCCAACAGAGCTTGGGTCAAAGGGTACTGGACCATGAGGGAGAAGTCATGATGCTAGAAACTTCTGAGCAGGGAAATTCCTGGGAGAGCTTTAGCTGCTGCTGTAGTGTTCTTGAAAACTTGAGAAATTAATGCAATGCATGGTAAATGCATCTGCTGTATTCTGGAGTAAAGAAAATGAAAGTAAATGCTCTGAAGAAGTGGATTGTTACATATCAAGTCCTGCCAGGGATGGGAGGAACATTTTGATATCAGCTCTACAATAACACAAAATAAAACTGTTAAAACTGTTTCCTGGAAATTCTGTCAGAGTGATTTCTCTAATTTCCTCAGCCCCATTTCTAATGGGAGGGTGTGTGTATATACACACATGTATAAAATATTTTTCTTGTTAGACGTTTTATTGTTCATAAATCAGTTATGTTCCATGTTATTGCTTAAAATCACATTTTCAGACGGTGTTAAAACCCCATAATTTTTCAAACAGAAATTTGAAGTTTGTTTTATACTTTTCAGATGGTTGTTGGGGGAGATGTTCTGTTTCGGATTCTCTGGTAGCACATAGAAAAGTGAATATATTTGAGATTTCTAAAGAAAGCACATTAGCAAAAAGAAGTATTGCTTGCAATGTAGAAAGTTAATTTATAGAAATTTTTACTTGATTCTAGTGTTCCAATTCTTGTTACCACATTTAAGAAAAGCTTTCTGACTTTATTAGAATGAAAGTTATATGTTTTCTTCATCATTACAATGTATATTGAGATAAATTGTCCCTAGTTCCTGCTTGTGTGTGATAAGTTTAGGGTTTATACAGAGAACCTTTATTTTCAGAAAAGGTAAAGTTTTAAGCCTTCTTTTGTAGCATATTGCCTAGACTCAAAAGGTTTTTTTAAATTTTTTTAACTTACTAAATAAAAGTTTTGAATGAGAGAAAATGATGAAGTAATGAAGGGTGATGTCTCAAACCAGCAACACAGCAAATTAATGTCATGCTTCCATATAGAAGTAGCTGTGTAGTTATTACTCACTGACAAATCCTTCCATGTAGAACTAAACAATAATGGTTAAAAATTTGGCTCATGAATTCCTCTAAACTTCTTTTACATCACCAGTAGCCCTTGCTAATTTGTTACCAAAAAAAGTGATACTGACTGACCGGATTAACAAGAAAATTGTAGATTTTTAAAATTAGAAAAAACTAAAGTTTAGTCATGTGCACGTAAGTAATAAGCACCAATTAAATTAAGCATATTTAGACAGGAACTGCAATTCAAATTTTATTTCACAGCCTTGTTTTCAAACTTCTGAATATACTTAGTGTCTTCCTTTTTCATTTTTGTTATATTTATACAGGAACATTGGAGTGAGAGTTGCAGAATAATGTGTGCATATCTAAGAGTGCAGCAGGGAGAGGTGAAGAGCCTCACCAAACTAGATGGGATTATACCTAAAGTATTTCACATTGAAGATTAAACCTGTACATTTTCTTGTATGAAAAATAGTACTTCAGTTAATTTGCAATCCATAAAGCACCAGTCAGTCCCTTTTTTTAAGAATTAAATTTTCTTGTAGCTCATTTAAACAATAAGCTAAAAATGTGTGGAAAATATTGTTTAACCAATTGTTGTAATTAAATTTTTGAAATAATTTCTTGTTTACAGAAGCTCTTATTGGACAAATTTTTATAGGATTTTTCTTTCATTCTGTAAAATTACATTATATTAGTTTTTTACCACCTGCCTATTTTCTAAATTTTTATTCTACAAACTTCTGCAATATCTGTCACTCTCCTTCCTGTTCTGTAAATTTCTTAGAAACTATTTTGAGTCAGTAATGTCTTACACAATTAAAAGACTTTGAGAAACTTGCTAAGTTATTTAATATAAACTATATGCCCTACTTACGTTGGATTATATCACTTCAGCTCTTCAAATGGAGCAAACAGTGTAACTGTTATAAATAGTTATGAAATCTGGTTTCAGTACAGACACATTATTAATTTATGTGAGCCTGGGTAGATCTGCCAGTATTTGGCTGGAGGGATTAAAATTCTGAGCTTGGGGGCATCTGACAGTGGTTTAGAAAAACTTGTACAAACAGTTCTGCCAGTCTTAGGGCAAAGACTGAAATTGTTGGGTGGGAAGAGAGGCGTGAAAGCCTGTGCAATGAAGTGGTGAGTTTCTTCCATCACGGGAGAGTTCATGTTTGGGGAGACCAAGTGTAATTGCCTATTTCTGGGAGTCCATAGCTGGGAGCAGAACCCGAGGTTTCTGAATCTTTTTATGCCATCACTGCATAGCTCTGAAACAGATGGCAAGGTGTCCATCATTTTCCTCTGCTTTTCTTCACGGGTAGAAGGAGTGGAGGTGATACCCTATTATTGCTCCGTATCATCTGCTGGCAGAGGACAGTGCAAGTAAGTCAGTGATTTCCAAACTTGATGGTGCCTTGTGAGAGGCTATCCAGCGTATTTTGAGAGAGAGAGAGATGCTGTTGATCAAAACTAGAAAATTCCTTCATCCTCTGTATATGCTTCCAAATTATTGATACTCCTATTGAAAAACAAGCAAGCAAAGCATTTGGTCAGCCCTTTGGATCACCTTGCCCTTTTGTGACTTGGCTTTTTCAGTAGGCTAGACAGTGCTTTTGCTGAGTGTACTCCCCTGCCCTTTGAACATGCGGCAGAAACTACCTCAAAATGTGCTCATTTCATTTTTGTCATTGTCAATGTTCTCAGCACTTGCAGAATTGCTTCTCAAACTACAATGCGAAGTTCACAAGGAAATAAAGCACAAGTACATTAAGATCCAGAGTGATTGCTGACCCGGGCCAGCTAAATTCACAAATTTGGTTTTGTTGGAGTATTTGGATGTATTGAGAGTCATAGAGTGTAAAATTGTAGTTCAATCTGAGAATATGAATTAAGAAGCCAACAATATAGCACTTGAAGAATTATGCACTTGCCTGCAAAAGTCTGAGTTGGTTTTAGAACGCTATTTTACTGTAGTGAAAATTGTTAAGTGCTTACTGGAGGAAGATGTTACACTTTTAAGATTATAATCATAGGAATATTTGTTAGAACCTAAAATTGGTTGCCAAAGTTGGACAGAAACGCCCAACACCTTCTTATTTGGAGTGCTTAAGGAGCTTGGACATTTTCGAGTACTTAGTGAAGTCTGCATTTGCATTACTGTTCCAGTGGCCCTCAGAAAATGTTGCCTCTTAACAAAACATGACGTACCTGTAGACTTTGAATTACTTGAAAGCAGCAACTTTCAATAACCAGTTTGGTAGTAAGTGAACCTTTGGTTCCTTGGTACTTGGGAGAGGTATGAGGAAATGCATCTACCCAGAAGCAGCTTTAATGAAACAAATACCTTGCTTTCTTTTAATGTTACAGAAAATACTTGGTGTTTTTTTACTAGCCTGTGTACAAAACAGTTCAGTTGTGTTAGTAGTTGTTGAGTCGTTCAGCTGTGCAACAGCTTTTGTTGTCTGGGTGCGTTATGGGCTGGCCTCTGGACCAAAATAAGGACTTCTTAGTTTGGCAAAAGTATTCTAGAGTAGAAGTCTATGTACAGCCTTGAACTGCAGTATGTCAGAACAGAGGTTTGGGGGTTTGCAGTTTAGGCTTGTGGTTTTCATTTCTTGTCCTTTGTTATGAATCTTTATTAGATTTGTGTCTGATGTTTTAGTTTTTGTTAAAAATAATATATTTATTTAGTGGTTTCAAGTTGGCCACCTATTTGAAGAGTTTTAGGTGAGTTAGTTTTTTAAATGGCAGGTGTCCAACGACTTTACAATAGTGTTTAACTTAATGGAGGGCTGGCAGAATTGCTAAATATTGTGTTTTCAAATACAGCCATTTTTTTTTTGTTTTCAAGTCAGTTTAACTTGCTCATAAGCATAGATTTTACACTACAGAAGAGTCACTCCTATAGAAAACTACTGGAAGGGTATTTTGCATTTAAGTAATTCAGTAGAATAAAGAAAGAAGCTGAAGCATTTGCAGTGTGAAACATAGCTTCCCATTCTTTCCAGTCCCAGTGCTGTGATTATCAGGTGTTGTGTGTTGAATTTCTGGCCTAGGACACAGCCTCAACTGCAAAATGTGTCATCCTTTTCTTGATCACAGTGGTTAGGGTGTTCACCTGGGAGGAGAGGGATGGATTTGGAATTTGTTAATGCAGAAAAAGTGATTTTCCTATTTTCTGGTCAGCTGGTTTAACCACTTTGGATATACAAAATGAAGTCCTATCTTTCTCTTTGCTGTTGTATTTTTTTGTTATTATTTTCGACAGACCTTTTTTCAAAGACAGGGTCATATTTTGCTTTTGCCAGGAAATGGTTACAAGTTCATGTCTGGCGGATTCAGGGTTATTGGGGAGAGTTCTTGTTTCTTGATCTGGATGCCTGGATTCCAGAAATGGATATTACTGTGAGCAGTGTTTCTTGTGGTAATCCTAGATGACTGTCCAGGCAAGGGTCTGCCTCCTGGACTCTGTCCTGAGTTATGTGAGGACATGGTTTCATGTTACTGGTTTATCACATGAGCGGGTGCTCCTGCCCCACCTCGCTACACACCAGCTTCTTCTTCTTGCTTTTCCTGTGTCAAATGTAGTGGGCTCACCACTGTGGTGTTCCAGTGAGTTCATCTGGGTGATCTGGTGAAATTCTCACGCGTGGAAAAAGGAGGAACAAAACTTCTGAAAAGGTTCTGAAGACCTGTTACTTGATGATTACCAAGGTCATTCAAGGGGAATGATGGAAGCAGTTGGGGGAAGAGTGGCAGGACTGTCCTCAACAGTGTGAAAGAAGGTTTTGGCATAGGCCTCTAAATTTATAACAAATTATTTTCAAATTTCAGGGAGAGAGAGGAAGTGTAAATTTCGGGGGAAAAAGTCTACTATAACATAATTTTGTTTTTACTGTGTGTTAAAATCTTGTTCATAATGGTGTGATGAAAAATGGGCTAATACGTGCTGGGATTGTATCTAAATTGTGTGGAAGGGGGAAAAATAAAAATCAGAATTTTCTGTTGGTGTGTCAAAGAGGAAAAGTTCATGGACACACTTAAGTCATTCTCCCTATTTCACAGCAGTGTGTGAGGAACTGTTATACTTAAAGACAGTTTTGGTGTGTAGTATATGTTTGTGTATAATTTGGGGGCCCTGTGGAACGATGTGTCAGAAGTTTGAAAGCATTGCCAGAGTCTCTGAGGTGGAAAGGGTAATTAGTGTTCAAGTCCTGAAAATTAAGATTAGATCTAGCAACTAATCCCAAAAGCAGATAGGTGGTAAATGGAGTCTCAGAGTGATTGTAGAGAGAACAAGAAAAAGTATCTAATCAAACAAAAGCAGACAAAAACTTGTAAATGTTGAGCAGTGTGCTCCATGGGCCTCTTTGTGAGATATGAATTATTGTGAATGACAGGGTACGAATAAAAGCAGGGAAATGGGGTTTTGACTTTTTTAATGTTCTAAATTTTGGTTAAAAGTATATATTAAAATGTTTATTTTTGGAACATATGAATTGGGTGAATGTTGGCATTGAATTAGAAAAGTAAAACTCCCTGGTAATGCAGATAATCCCAACAAAAGTATCTTCTACAGGGAGCGATCATGTCTTTACATGTAGGAGATCCAGAGTGGTGGACATTCTGGATGTTTTCTTCTGTGGTAGCAGTAGGGTTGGGTTAGCATTGAAGAAAGACCTGAAGATACTCGTGCTGTGCCTGTATTTTCCTCCAGTCTGTAAATGATCTGTGAAACATGTATTTATGATACAGGGCAGGATTTTGTGGCTGTTGTTTTTGATGGAAACAGAAACAGAACCTCTTTGCTACAGTAACAGGACTGTATTACTTCTCTTGCTGTTGGTAGCAATAGAGAACACTAACTTAAATTTCATGTTGGTAAGAAGGGGGCCAGTGAGCAAAATTAATGTTCTGTGTACTAAAATGTATTTCTGTATTTCAGAAAACTTCAGTTTCTTGTAATGGTCTCTGAACAGCTCAGGGAAATAAAAAAGGAGTTAGCTTTGCTCTTACCCTGATTATTGGGTTGACTTTTCTTAGAGAATTGGAAGGGTATTTTTAAACTTTATGTAACTATTATGGAAAATAAGCATTTAGGTCCTGCAACACCAAAAAACCCAAACAAATAAAACTACCACCACCACNAACCCCCAAAACAAAACAAGCAAACAATTAAAACCAAACAACACACCCCAAAAAACCCAACCACAACCAAAAAAATTATGTGTCTTTCAAGCTTGTTTATTTTTTAGCTAACATTGATTTGGGTAGTGTTTATGGTAAATACAGTGCGGCAAGCTTTACTTGCATATTTTGTTTAGAGATAGACCAAAACTATATTTTGAGACAGAAGTACCTGATTTACTGTTTGTAATTGAAACTAAAGTGTATGGCCTCAGCATAACAGTTGACCAGGTAAAATAGTGGATTCTTTCAGCTATCTGTAGAAGAAGTTATGTTTTCAGAAACTGTAATATTCAAATTAAGAAGTCTTTAAGATTTGAATTTCTGATTTTTGTTTTTAAGCTATTGCTTTTATGCAGTTTAGTTTTCTATGTGCGTGCACAAATATTTGATTATCCCTTGGAGCTAAAAAAAGTTTCACATAAAATAGGAATATTTTTAATTCATTTGAAGAAAAATGTCTTTAGTTGTTCTAAGTTTATGTGAAAATCTGCTTTCAGCTTTTACTAGAATAAAGTCAACCAAATTGACTCATACGTTGCCATCACTAGAAGAAAGTTCAATGTGCTCCCACCCTGTAACTTACTTTGAAACTGAATTTGCTCTTCAGTATCTCTCTGAAATTTTTGGGAAGCAGTTTCAGAGTCCATCTTAATATACTACAACATTGCTCTTTTTGAGGGAAGATTTCTTGTGAGTTGTGAAATTTCTTTGTCAAAAGCACGGAGACACTCAATCTCAGAAGTTAATGGCTTAGAATGATTGTGAGCCAATAACAAAATTTTAAGAGTAGAATTTTGAAAATAAAGCATTTATTGGCAGAGAATTGACACTTTTCCAATGCTAAGAGTTATTTGAGCCAGAATATAGAAAGCACGAGATTGTTTCTTTTCCTGGTATTTGAGTGTCTATTAAGTGTTCTTAATGTGTTATCTGCTCTATGGAGTAATTTCATTTAGGTTTATTGGTGTGGTATGGGTTTACTGGAGAAAGTAACTCCTCAGGGAAGACTGCTGTTGGGAGGGAAACCTGAATTTTTCTTTGCACTTGAGTAGCTTTACCTGCTGCATCACACTATTGGGAGAAAAGGAAAGGAGAAGAAACAACTCTGAATTTCCTGGTTTTATTTGGTTTTTGAAGGTTGTCACGGCTTTGAAAATGCCTTGTGGAAACCATTTTCTCAGGAAAGAATGCACCCAGTGCATTGTGGCTTATGTGCCGTGGAAAAGAAGGGGATTTGTTTCAGCAGCAACTCCTCTTCCTTTAGTAGTATATGTTTCATACTTACAACAAACAGGAAGAAAAGACACAGAGAAGGAAAAGTGCTATTTCCTGGAAGAAAGCATGAAAAATTGTGATAATGCAGTCAGTTTTACTAGATTTTAAAAGCAATGCAGTGCTAGCAGGTTTTGTGACGCATCGTGGGAGCTTTTCTTTGTTTGGTGCCAGGTGTACTCAGTAACACAGGGTGCAGCACCTCATCTCGCTTCCAAAGGATATTGTATGCCCAGATCTTTAATTTCATTTTTTTGCATTTGTTGCAAATGTAATATTGGTCACTGTTTCCATAGTGAGCAATATCCATCTGGATATATGGAGATGAAAATGTTTAAGTCTCTTGGAATTTCTTGCATGTTATTATATTCACGTGGTTCATTAAATTTGTCACTAACTGTACCTGTTCATGAAATTTAAACTCATGTTCAGCCTAAATTGAGCAGCACATTTTGTGTGTGCTTTCAATTGTCAGAAAGCTTGTGGAGTATTACAGACTCTCCTTTTGAAAAGATATTTGACTAATGGATTTTTCTTCTGGTTTTTTCCCCCTACAGGTTCGATCTGTGGATGAGATGAATCATGAGTTTCAAGCTCTTGCCCTAGAATCTCGGGGAATGGGAGAGGTAATTATTGAGGGCTGAAAATCCAGTTGGTGGTTTGGAAATGTTGATGCAATTTTAAGTCTGAATGATATAAGAAGCAAAGAGCTTCTCTTAACAACCAGTTGATTTTTTCAGGCAACTGGAGATTTCTGGTCTAAGGTGAAGAAAAACTAAGTGTTTAGCAAGAACACTGGGATAGTTGTTAACTGGATCTGCTGTGTCTCTGCCAGTCTTTTAGATGACTGACACTCCTGAGGAAGTGATAGGGTGATGATTTTTTTTCCCAAGTGTATGCAGTTCTGTGAAATGAGGCATATTTTCAGAGTCACTGTATCTAAGTTAGTGAAACAATTGCATGCTACTCCTGAAAAGCCAAGGAGATTGGGATCTGAAAAAAAGGTTTGGCTCCTGAAAAAGTCAAGTGGCATACCCAGCAGAAATCTGTGGTAATTTACTTTTTTTTTTTTTTTAAACTCATACTTACTTTAAAAGAAGATCTTAACCAGAGTGAAGAATGCTATCATGTAATTTAGCTACAGAGAAGGACCTTTTGTCTTACTGGTTTGATTTGTTTGGGGATTTTTAAGTCAGTGTATTTTGTGAGGAAGAACTTAAGATTATAGAGGATGACTTCACTACTTCAAAAGCACTTCCCTGAGCTGTTTAGAAAGTAATTGACATGCATTAGGGTTATTTGCCCTGACAGGACACGGTAAAGAAATAAATTAATGTTGAACTAAGATTTCAAATACTGATCCTTTTGTATTGCTGGCTATTTAAGCTGAAATATTGTCACTGGTTCAAATTTCTTAAAAATGATGACAGGAGTGTGATCTTTATGGAAACTATAACTTAATGATTAAAAACAAATGCCATGTTCTAGTTGCTGAATGTTTTTGAGCTTGACACATATCTATTCTTCATTTTTTTGCTTTAATGAAGCATTTAAGCAATCACTTGGCTTTTCAGTAACTTTTGCTTTGCCCAGGGTTGGCTTTCTTTGAACCATCTCCCATTTGAAAAACCAGTAATAGATGAAGCTCTGTTCTTTAGAAACCTGAGTAGCCACACTGGATATGCTTCCTTCCTCTCCCAGCTCTTAAAACTCCTTTTGAAAGGTAAAGGTGTTAGAGAGGTATCTGTGGTAGTACCAGCAGCGTGATAGAGTGGATGGGTGAAATTCAGAGTAGTGTTTGTTCTTTTGACACCCACAGAGTAGCCAAGAGATTGAAAGCAGTGAAAGTGAAGAGTGTCACAAATGCCTGGAAATTAAATGAAGGTGTATGTGACCATCCATACTGTTCTTCATTTTAGGTTATCTCCGATGGAGGGATGTGTTTCTGCATGATTATGATTCGATTTGTTTGTTTTCATGGTATTCTGTGGGTCTGTAAAGATGTTTAAAAAAACATTAAAAAGCCAGACTTTTGGTACAGTACTGCAGTATCAGAAATTGATACTGTATTGTGACCCTGCACTTATACCAGGTTATTTTGTCTTTCATTTCAACAGTGTCTTCCATATCCTGAGGCAATACAGGTTCCTGTAGCTAGGTTGACTTAGTAATTTTTGTTGGCACAACAATAAAGTACTCTGGGATAAATTCCATGACTATTTTCGCCTGCTTTATTATAACCTTTTAAAATATTAAAGGAAACGTCCTTGTAACTGTACGTTCTTCTGTGCTGCCTTCCATCTGCTTTGAAAGGTGTGAAAGGGACATCATGTCAAGTGAACTGCTTCTAGCTATTCAGAAATTATCTTTCTCATTTTCTCTGTGTGCATAGGTTTTTCTCTGAACTGAAATTAATTTCTTGTTCATAAATCTAATCCTTCTTGATACTTTTTTTCCCAACTGGATATCAATACTTTGCGTTACGAGGCTGTTAAGTCTTATTTTTCATATCATTACTAAAATCAGGACTGTCTGTGAATCCTCAAGCAAGTATCTCTTCTATGTGCTAATGTAAAGGAATAGAGTATGGGAATTTTTTTCATTATATCACAGCACATTATGGAAATGTTACATACTGAAAATCCTTATGTTAAGTTATTGATCTGAGCTGCATTCAGGTGGAGCCTGGTATCAATCAGTATCGAGAATAGGACAATGGAACATGAGCCAGACCTTCAGCTTCCTTGATCTGTTTCTATCTCTCAATTCTTTGTTAATTTATTCTCTAAAGAAACAGACTAAAGTTTTATTAGCAAGAGATCTGCTGTGTTGTAGATAGATTGTAACTTAAAACTTTAACTGTTTGATTGGTTATACACAGATGATGCTTTGGCTCCAGCTTCCAAAATTTATTGGTGACCCTTAAGGTCACAGGAATATTCTGAATAAATAAGGACACACGGTTCTGTTTCTCTAAGCATCTCTTTGCTGTTTCAGGGCCAGCATAGTGAGCTTCAGGACCTTTACTGTGACCCAGTACAGGCACACATAAAACAGTGCCAAACGGAATATGAAACTAAATATTCTTTTGATAATGCCTATTCTTATATTAACTTAGAGGGTGGAAGCATGCCCATTTCATTGTAGGGACAAAATGTTAGTTTCTAATGTCAAAACTTCATTCAGAAAAATTCAGTTAAGGTGTTCATTCAGCTCTGTAGGATCAACTTCTGATCCTGAAAATAAATTTAAAAGAAATAATTTAACAGTCTTGGATGCCAGAGCCCATAATTGAGACTGCTGTTACTTATGAGAGAACTGATTCAGAGGCAGCTTTAGCATAACTGGTTATTTTTTATGTGTATTAAAGGGCTTTGTTCATCTGGCAGACACCTAACGGGTCAGTGCTGATACTGAAAAAGACACTTCTTAGTGTACTGTTGAGAGAGCTTAGTAAGAAATGTAAAAAACAACATTTGCCATTATTTTTAATTAGATTCGGATATATCTTTGTAAAGCTTGTTCTTTCTTAGATTAAATGCAGAACATGTAGAGCAAAACACATTATTATCAAAGGTTAAAGCACAATGATTTTAACTACTTATATTTGTGATGACTTCTTGATTAAGTCCTCTTCAGTAGAACTAATCAAGTGCGTGTTTTTCCCTGTCTGTCAAAGAGGAACACACTTGTTACATTTTTCTGAAACTACTTTTTTTTTTAATTCCACAATTGAATAATTGACAACTGATACAGCTGCTTTTATGACAATCCAATATCTAAAATATCCATTTAAAAAGAGCAGAGTGTATGTCATATCCGTAATCTCTCAAAAGTAAATAACCAATCTAAGTCACTGGCCCTCATGGACCTGCAATATTGTAAGCTTTGAAAGATTACATTTATTTAAATATTTGAGGGACGTCTTTGTTTTGTAGAAAACTTAATTAAAATAATTTCTCTAAATCTGCTTAATCTTGGGTAGATTAAATTTAGCCTCTTGAGATATGGATGATGCGTTATGTTTTGTGATAAATTATATAATTTCTTTATGTACCAGAGTATATGAAGACTGCAAGCAGCTGACTTACCTGGTTTGAATTTGAAAGTAGTTTAAAAAAAAAAGAGAAACACAAACACAAAAAGAACAAAACAAATCTGAAAAAACTCTTACAACAACAAAATCCCCTCAAAACAACCTCTACTTTTGCACTGAAGTTTATTGCTTCAGTGGTCAGTTTTTCCTCTGATAGAAATCTGTGAATATGTTTTGAAATTGAAACCAATATTGCAGTGTGTTCTGATCTAAATTTACTTACTGTTCTTAACACTGAATTGCCTGAACACATGTCTGAGTGGAATTTACTAATTTCAGGGTAAGCATACTTTAGGTGATTCTCATTTTATGACACCCAAGATATTACTAGATCTGTCTTGTCCAAAGGTTATATTAGGCTATGACACCTTCACTTCTCTTTCACAGCTCTCATCTCAGCTGGACATATACCTGAAATTGCTTTAGAAAAGAAAATGCGATTACCAAAACAAGGTTTCATAGATACTATCAAATGCTTGCTTTCTGTTCTACCACTATCCTACAAAATGAAAATTAAGTAGTATTGCAAACTTACTACAAATGTGAATCTAAAAAGGGTGTGTAGACTGCATGGGCGGGTCTGGATTTTGTTTTCTCTTGCTTTTAGTTGAAATGCAGTTGTAAGATTCCATTAATCTATTTCTCTGTCTCCTGATGGCTAACGTCATCCCCTAAATTTGGGGTAGACTTAATATCCTGGTCCTCCCAAAGTATGTTTGGTTGACGTTGGTGGTGATTCTACAGTGCATTTGAAAATGGACATCTGTCAGGGCAGCTCCTAACAGTCCAGCACTCTTGCAAGTGTGGTACTCTCCTGTAGTTTTGTTGAGCTTTGGATGTTTATCATCCTTCAGCCTGAATCCTTCCATGTTAACAAAACTCTGTAAGAAAACCAGGGATCTGAGTAGTTTAGCCAGTCAAAATCCTTTCTTTCTGGTAAAAGCTCTGGACAGCACAGAAAAATAGCAATCCCTAAGTTATTCCAGAGGAGTTCCTGTCATCTCTGTTGCAGTGTTAATACTGTGGCCTGCTAATGGCAATCTTACCCCTCCTCCTCTTTAAGCTGTTTTCACAAGTTCTTTCAGTGTTACACTAAGAAATAGCTAAAAAAATACTCCTGTTAGTAGTTTCATCAAGGCTTATACTCAGCAACTGTCAAATTCAGAAGGGTTTTTTAGTCACTTAAGTTATAGGAGAAACAAATTTCCAGAATGTACTCATTTATTGCAAACAGCTTCATCAGGTTAAATTTGGGGCTTTTTTCTATGTTCACAAAAGTTAAAATTCTAAATTCAGCAATGCATTATACAGAATCTGATGGATTATGCTGCTTTCTTCAGGGCTCCTCCCTATATTTTTTCAAGTTGTTTTCACTTCAGTTTTAGTTGATGCACCTTTTAAAGTACAAAATGTATAGTCTGAGAATACAGTTTTTTAATTACATATTCAAGGAAGGTGTGATATGTATAGTTTGGCAGTTGTACTTTTACTGATGGGAAAAGTTAAAGAAACAAAGTAGTAGAATAGTGAAAAGGATGCTGACATTTGAAGTATTCATGTTTGTGCAATGCTTCTGTCATGTCACACGAAGTCCTCTGTCCTCAAGGACAGTACATCTAATGTGACCCTTTGCTTCAGGAGTGAAAAAAACTCTACAGCTAAATGACATCATTGGTATGTGGAACTTTACATTTGAACATCACTGACTTGTAACCAAGAAAGCTCTGTGGTCTAAAGGAGCTGATTTGCTACCATGTGTTAGTCACTTTCTAAAATTTGGTATGTGGTGCATTTCACAGTGAACTGCTGCTGTTTCTAGTTATCATCATGGTATTAGTTAACAGCCAAGCTTTTGAGCCTTTGGAAAGAAGGCACTGTTAGTTAAAGCTTCTGAGAGGATTGACTTGATTTAACACAGGGATTAATTTGATTAGCTTTTTTTCACAGCTGCTTCTGTATTCTGTATTTTTTCATCCTAAGTGCAGAATCTCAGTCTTGTTGAGGTCATTTTGGTGACGCCTTTATACCGCATTAGCTTCAGTAATAGGAAGTAGCTTTCAAGTGTTATGATCATTCCTCAGCAATGTGTGCTGCCTTATTGAAAGTTGACTGTGGTACCACTGTGCGCTGGTGGTCCGGAAGGCCAACCATGTCCTGGACTACAGCAGCAACAGGGTGGGCTCTACCCTAGTGTGACCCCACCTGTAGTCCTGCATCCAGCTCCAGGGTCCTCAGCACAGGAAAGACACTGGTGTGTCAGAGTGGGTACAGAGTAGGCCACAAAAATGATCAGAGGGATGGAGCACCCCTCCTATGGAGACAAGATGAGACAGCTGAGGTGGAGAAGAGAAGGCTCCCAGAAGACCTCATTGCAGCCTTACAGTGCTTAAAGGGGACTTAAAAAAGAGGTAAAACAACTTTTTACAAGGTCAGATAGTGATAGAATGATGGGGAGCAGTTTTAAACTAAAAGAGGAGAGATTTTGATTAGATGTAAGAAAGGAATTCTTTACTGTGAGAGTGGTGAGTCACTGACACAGGTTGCCAAGAGAAGTTGTGGCTGCCCCATCCATGGAAATATTCAAGACCAGGTTGGATGGGGCCCTGAACAACCTGATCTACCAAGTGTCATCCCTGCCCTTGGCAGGGGAGTTGGAATTAGATGATCTTTAAGATCCCCTCCAAACCAAACCATTCTATGATGTAAAATCAATTATTTGCATATCCTCTTAAAAGTATTGCTATTTTTGTTCATTTATAAGCGTATTTGAATAAAAACTTTTTCTCTTTTTAACAGCTTTTACCTGCCAAAAAGTTTTGGGAACCTGATGATTCTGCAAAAGATGGACAAAAAGGGATATTCCTTGGTGATGAGTGGAGAGAGACTGCATGGGGAACTCCTCGTAAGTGATTGTTATAGATATATTAAAAAGTCAGTCATGATTACTGAATGTTACTTCAAAGCAAATTAATACTAAAAATGTAGTTTTGTATTAAATTTTAGTTTCCTTTAATTTTAATTGTGAAAACATATACTGCCCTGGTGGCTGTGTGTCAGTAACACTTTTTGAAACTGTGATTTGGAATTTTTTGTTTAATCTAATTTGGGTCTTGCTTAATATTCCTGTTGTATAGTAATTAAATGCAAAAACATTGCAAGCCGTGTTTTAAAAAACACAACAGTTTTATTTATTTGTTTGTTTTTAACAGACCATTCTATGTCCCAACCTATTATGGTACAGAGAAAGCCTGGACAGGGTTTTCATGGAAACAGTGAAGTAAATGCTGTATTGTCTCCACGATCAGAAAGTGGTGGCCTTGGAGTGAGCATGGTAGAATATGTGTTAAGTTCCTCTCCAGCTGATAAATTGGATTCCCGGTTTAGGAAAGGAGCTTTTGTAAGTAATGCAATGTGTTAAGCTTGCATAGTTACCTGCTGTGGTCTATCTGTTACACGGTTATATTCTCTACTGTTTCTGTCCATTTTTCTTTTTTAACTCTTCTCTTTAGAAGCAAGTGTGTAATTGCAATCTGTCTGTCTTCTTGGCTGGAGGGGGCAGAAGAGGGAAGTGGTTTGGGAATCTTCATTAAATAGCTGTCTTAAAGTGCTTTCCTAAATACTTTATTTAAAGGGAAAAGATTGCAAATTTAAGCTTAATTTAAAATGTGTGATGAGCTTTATTCTAGATCTTCCTATTCTATGTTTTCATGCGGGTTTGTTTTGTAACTGGATGTTCTAATTGTATAAAATAAACTTTTATCTAATTCAAAGTGTTACTGCTTTAACAGCACCGCTATAGTTAAGGTTGAGTTAGCTCTTCCATTATAAATCTTGGCATTCCTTTTCACATTTTGGCAGTTATTAATTGCATGTGGTTGAAACTTGATGACCAAGTTACCTACCAAATGCAATTTCATTGACAACAAACTGTTTGTATTGTTTACGTGCACTGTAGTGTAGAATTAGGTCACCTTGTGGTGCTCCTATTGTGTTCTGTTCAATATTCAGAATCAAACAGATTCTTTTTCCTCAGGGCACTAGAGATGCTGAAACAGATGGACCTGAGAAAGGAGATCAGAAAGGCAAGGCTTCTCCATTTGAGGAGGACAAAAACAGAGATCTTAAACAAGGAGATGATGAGGATGTTACTAAAATAAATGGCAGAGGTTTGCCAAATGGAATGGATGCCGATTGCAAAGATTTTAAGTAAGCTTTTAACTGTTTCTCAAGAAGACGAGCATGTCTCTTAAGGGCATTATTACAGTTCTGGTTTGTGTGTCAGCTTTAAACATTACCCAGCTGCAGACTGATTCTTTCCACCTCAAGTCCTCCCTTTCCCACTGTGCCACATGTTTCTTAGGATGTCATTAATGTGTGTGTCACTTCTCATGAGAAAAATTCATCTTAACATAGCAATTATTAAAAGTAAATGGGTACCTTTTATTAAATGTGGTGAATTAAAGAGGGATGAAAACTTTAACTCTTTTAACTTCAAACTAAATCCCTTTCTCTCTCTGCTTCTTTTTAATACTCTTAACTTTTGCATCTGAGTGGTGTTGTAGAGAGTAAGTCCTACAGAATTTTAACTTTCCTTCTGATTTTCTTAGTGGATGCCACAGCCTAACACAACTAATTATTTCCCCACAAAAGTCTTTATAGAAACCGTATCTTTGGTGGAACAATGTATTTCCCTATTCACATAGTTAGTTAGATGTCACCTATTCACAGTATAGAATGGTGTTGTCGTTTGGTTGTTTTCATAGGGAAAAAGAGATTGGACTAAGCTCAAGCTTTTGAACAGTGAACTCCCATATGACAGTACAGCCAGTCTGGTTTGTTTTTTTTTTCCTAATACTAAATTGCGTTTTAAATTGGGTATTTTTTTAAGGGCTGATCTTTCTGTTTTGAATGATGCATTTGTAACTGTCATACAGAAGAATTAACAAGATAGAGAACTAGAGTGCTACTCATAAATTTGTATTAATGTGGTGAACATGACCGAACAGTAGTGGTTCCAGTAGTTCAGTACTGAACAAGTATATTAAAATACATGTTTGAATCCCATACGTAAGTATTTCCTATCCTTTAAAAATGTATTTACCTGAGGCTAAGGAGGGATTCTTCAAGTCTGGTTTTCAAGATGTATTACTGAAAATAGTATAATACCAAGCATATTAGAGAGCTCACATTAGCTCCTTTCGGATGCATGCTGCAATATGCACAATAAACAAAGTTACCTTCATATTTTATGTAGAAAAGGCAGAATAAATACTGTCCTGCTTTTCTTTACCAGTATCTATTTGAATTTTGAAATAGCTGTTGGCAAAATACTTTTGGTATTACCTAAAGAGAGAAATTATTAAAAAGTACACAAGTGCAAAAAAGCATCCAAAGCCAGTAAACCTCTCTCAAAAAAAAAAAAAAAAAAAAAAAGCCATCTAGTTGAAATGGGCCATATAAAGTGGTAGTGTAAAGTATAAAGCCCTCTCAACAGAGGTTTATAATTGAAGTATTGACGCAACTTTAACTATAGCAACAGAACAGCACCAATATAAGGAGCAACCTATATTAGGTAAACATAAGTATTAACAAAGAAACTTTGTCCTGTCCTCCTCCTTGTATTTTTATTTTACTTGCAACGTTTTTAAACTAAAGTATGTACTGAAATAACTGCCTTTTTTATCTTTTGTTCTTCACTTTGTTGATGCTGTATTTCATTTGGGAAGAACAGGGAATATTAAATGGTTTCAAACTCAAGTTTTGTATGTTAAGCAAGACATGGTTGCTAGCTAGGATACTTAGATGGTAGCCAATATGTTATAGATAATTGTCATGAGGTTGGTTGTTACGTTAAAAAAACTCTAGCGTACCTACTTTATCTTTGAAGCATTTTGTCCAAAGTAATAAATCATATAGTGTTGTTGCAATAAACTCACTGAAAGGCTGATTTCTAGCTATGCAAACTTTGGTGTTGGTATCAGCAAATACATAAGTACCAGTAGTTTTCTTTGCATTAATCTTGTGCTTCAGTCAGGAACAAATACTTCAGCTTTGGAGCCTTGAAGAGGAAGGATAACAGGCAGTACCGAGGCTGTGTCTTTGTCCTAGAATTAGCAGTACACCAAACTGGTCTGGCACTGTACTGCTGAAATAAACAGAGGTTTTGTCTGCAAGATGGCAAGATTTTGTATTGGAATCCAGTTTTCACAAATAAACTTAACTAGAAGTTGTACATTTCCTGAGAAACAATATATAATCAAGTTCTGCCAACACAAGAATATTTTAAGGGATCATAGGTTCTCTCAAACAACTCTCCTAGTAGTTAACTTAGATTTTTGCCAGTAAAAATTGATAGTTTAAATAATGTGGCCTGACCCAGAAGGTGAGGTACCATTCCAAATTAAGGTACTCTAAATCTAACCAAATACAGGGTTGGGAATCTCTTTGGGACGTGAATCTGTTGGCTTCTCACTTCCCATGTTTGCCTATAGGCATTTATAGGTGCACAGAAATTCCCCTGTAGTCGGTGGGGATGTGGTTATTACAGCCAGTGCAGATGAGAAAGCAATTCGACTTTTTACACACACACACACACACACACATATGTATATAAAGTATATAATATTCAGGATTATATTAAGAATATTTTTTTCTCCCACCAATCATCAATATAGTTTAGTCTCTTAAATGATCTGTGGAGGAAATGAAGTGTTTTAGTCAAATGCTACACGGAACAGTCATTAATTCATTTTACTTAAGTTAAAAATATAGTGCTTGCTTTTCAGATGTGAAAAATACTTGCTGTATTGTATGTTTGTCTTTACCAGCTGAAATTTTACAGTGTCTCTCTCTCTCCTTTGGCATGAGATACACTTAGCTGTTTTCTTTCTTTTTTTGTTTTAATGTCTTTTCAATACATTTTCTAATAATTCCTGTCACTCCCAAAATACAATAAAAAGCCATTTCAAAATTTTAAAGATGACCACAGTTTACTCCATTGGACTCAAAACAACCTCAAAATTTAGTTTGTTTTTCTCATAGTGATTGGAAGATCTGTATAGTCTTAAACTTTTAAAAATACATGAAGTTGTGTTTTTAAATTAAATTTGTCCTTTATCTTGAGCCATCAATGCATGCTGGTTGAAATTGTTAAAAACAGTCTGTCATTTCCCTTTGTAACATCTCTTGAGTTCAGAAGTGCTTTTAAAATAGAAATGCTGTACTGTGTACATGGACAGCATTATTTAAGACTGAAGGGTCTATCTTAAATTTCCTCTAAACAGTCGTACCCCTGGAAGTCGACAAGCCTCCCCAACAGAAGTAGCTGAACGCTTGGGCCCCAATCCCAGCACCACAGAAGGATTAGGTCCACTTCCCAATCCTGCAGCCCACAAGCCTCTGGTAGAAGAATTTTCAAATCCAGAAAATCAGAATCTAGATGCCATGGAACAAGTTGGTCTTGATTCTCTACAGTTTGACTATCCTGGCAATCAGGTACAAATGGACTCTTCAGGAGCTACTGTAGGACTTTTTGACTACAATTCTCAGCAGCAGGTCAGTAATGAACTTGAAAACATGTTAAATTGATCCTTTGAGTTGTTCATTATCCTTTTTTGCTAATCAGTTATTTAAACATATAATTTGATTTTGTTTTATCTGTGAGTTAGTAAAAAACATATAACTGTATAATTAATCTAGAAGAACATTGGTGCATAATTTTCTAGTTAGTTTTTCTTTAATAAATCCAACTTATTAGTATAGATACTTGGTTTAATTTTTTTTTGGTAAGTAAATCTCAGTATATCATAGCCCTGACTTTTAAAAACTGAAATGGATCTTTTTTCTTTTCCAATAGCTTTTCCAGAGGACTAATGCTCTGACTGTTCAACAGTTGACAGCAGCCCAGCAGCAGCAATACGCACTGGCTGCAGCTCAGCAGCCACACATAGGTGAGGTGTCCCTGGCAAAAGTGGGTGTGTTGCTTTGGTAGAATCCTTTCAGTGTTACCCATAGTATTCTATTTCAAATAGTACTGATCACTCGGCCCATTTTAGTGTTTTCATGGAAACTGCTCAGAATGACTGCATAGGACTGTTTTGTCCTTAGAGGAAGTTTTTTGTTGTTGCAAATTTTCCCCTCCTTTGAACAGTTCTATACAAAGAAATAAAAAAATTGTATTTGCTTGTGTAGCACAGTAGTTGAATTTTGATGGGAGTAAAAGTAAAATAACTTTACTACTATAAACAATGATAGAAACACTGGCTTTATTTACTAAAACCCAAAAATATGGAATTCTAATATTCTATTGTAGTTTACTATTTTTAATAATCCAGTTAAAAAACACTGTATGATAGAATTTTGAAATCATATTATCATGTTGATTAAGTCATTCTTCCTAGTTAATGGCACCTTTTAAACAAACAGCTCATTCTTCTTGCAGATACATTTTTCTGTCCCTTTAACTCAGCAAGTTAGTTAAAGGCATAAAGTTCTTAGTGTGCTGCAACTCAACAAGGAGGCTTTATTTCAGTGACAACAGTTTTATCTTCTGCTGCAGGGAAGCTGTCAGTGTTTAGAGCGAGGGAGGTTGGAATGCACATGGAAGCAGTTCCTGGTTTAAGGCAGGCTGGTCCTCAGATTCTGACACTGGAAGGCAGGTTTAAAGATTCCTGCCCTTCACACCCTACACCACTGGGCTGTTGAGGTGTGTGCACACAAATCTCCTTCCCCTGTGAGGGAAAACGGGTTCCTGGGATCAGAAGGGCAGGCAGAAGTAGGAGGCAGCATCTCCAGTAGGATATGTCCATGTTATCCTATGATGGGGTGATAGTTAAGTTTTCTCACTGGCTCATGTAGCTACATTGTAAGGTCTGTCCAGGCACGGATCAGCAGCCTATAGCTGGGGTTGAAAGGTGGCAGCTCTTTAGTGTTATGTGGCTCACTAATACCAGCTGAGAGCTGGAGGCATGGCAGATTGAAGTGTGAGTCAACAAGTCCTGTCTTTTACTTCAAAACTGCAGAGAAGCCCCCCTACTTTGTATGAAGTGCTGACTGAGCAGTCAGATGAATCTTGCCCCTTTGAAATGCAGCCTCTTCTGATATGCATATTAATAGAAATCCATCAAGAAATATTTGGAAGGAGGAACATAGTTTGATGTGCTGTGCTTGCTGCAGCAGTTGCTGACTCAGTGTTGGATAAAGTATGTGAACTTGACTGACAGGAAACTCTGGGTAGCAATGCTTTGAGTTTCTTCTGTTGTCTTCTTCCATTACAATCCCATATGAAATTAGGATTCTTGGAAGCACGATTAGAATCTCATAACTATCTATTTAAAAGCCAGATATCTGATTTAAACTATCTGGTTAGAATTTTTTCCTAATTGTCAGTGAGGAGAGATTTCTATCTCTTGCAAGTGGTTCATTTTATCTGACTTACTCACTTAAGACACTAGGTGATTTTTTTGATTCAAATTCCATTGCAAGACTACCGTAACTTTTAGATAGTTAAAGTTGGGCAAGATAAATTCCGCTTTGAATACTCCCCTCTAAATGAGTGGGTAGATACATATGAGATAAATCTCCTTGGAGTCTGTAGATCCAACAAAACAAAGCTGCTAGGCCTTGGGATTAAAGAGAAAGGACTGGTGAGAAGATACAGAAGTGTTGATTTCTGCTGTGATGTACCTACTCTTAAAAACTTCTAAAGGACAAGCAGTTCTGATTTTAGCAGATAGGCTTTATGATTTGGTTTGAATATGACAATGCTTGCCAAGTATGTTAGCTGTAATGAAACTCTGTTTATTACTGTAGCAGGCGTATTCTCCGCAGGCTTGGCCCCAGCTGCTTTTGTGCCAAACCCATACATTATCAGCGCTGCTCCTCCAGGTACTGACCCGTACACTGCAGCTGGATTAGCTGCAGCAGCTACCCTAGCAGGTAACTGAATGCTTCCTAGTGCCTATCTTGACAATTTTCACAGAATAAAAAGAGAAAAAACTGAAATCCATCCTGTTTATTCTCTGCAAATACATTTCTAGGAAGGAGAGGCTTGTAGAAAAATTAACACTGCCATTTAAAAAATTTTCGCTAAGAGTTTTGGTTTCAGTTTCTGTTCTATATGGATTCTGAGTTTCTCTGGACTTTTTCTGAATTTTTATATGCAAAAATTAGGGGGGTTTTATCTGTTCTGAAAATGTTTATCCTTAATAAGATTTCATCTGACAGTAGTAGTATGTATTGTTTTCAAAAGATGAGACAGCCTTTCTTTGTATGTTTTCACTCAGTGAATTAATTTTCTAACTTCAATTTTTCTTATTCCCAGTGGGCATGAGAATAAATATGGTCTCCAGCATGCTAAAGGGCCCAGACAACAGATAAACTCCAAGCCCAGGAAAATCTCTTAAAAAGTTAATAGATGTTGCTATGAGACAACATGACTGAATATTCAAGTCCCAGCTAGTGCTCAGACTTGAGCATAACATTTTTAAAAAAAACCCCTATATTTCCACTTGGTGGTTTCACAGAGAAGGCAGTAGATAAAACTAAAATATAGGTATACGTAATGCATTGTCTGTACAACAGTGTGATATAGGGAGATTATTCTTCTACGGGTTCTGTATCAGTAGACTGGAAGAGTTAAGTGTGCCCACTCTTAAGAGCATCATGTGGTATGCAGGGGAGGCAAAGGCAGTAGTTGTGTTCATAAGCAGAGGTATCATACAGAAAGGACAAATCACAGATGATCAAAGTCTCAGTATATCACTGTCAAGAGGATGAATTTTGTTCATTCTGTGATGTTCTGAAACGATCATTTTTTATCAGCTATGAAAACTTGATTTTGAATGTTCTTTGGTATACAAACTCTGAATGCTTTTAAGTTTTTTCTGTGTCATCTGAGCCTCAAAAGGGTGTTTATTTTTTCATAGAGAAGATATGGTTTGGTGTGATTTTTTTAAATTAACCCATTGGTATTCACGTATCATTTTAGTTAATATTGGGAATTCATTCTTCTTAATACTAATTTCTCTTTTGGCATTTAGAAGGTGGATCAGTGAGGGATGCTACAAACAGCATTTTAACTGGCTGCAATAGATGGAATAAACATGCTTTCTGGTTTTAGGTCCTGCTGTGGTTCCGCCTCAGTATTATGGTGTTCCATGGGGGGTGTATCCAGCCAATTTATTCCAGCAGCAAGCTGCAGCAGCAAACACCACAGCAAATCAGCAAGCGGCTTCCCAGGCACAACAGGGACAGCAACCGGTATGTTCTTTGTGAAGAGCAGACGTGCAATTTTCTTACATTACTGATGGTCATTGTCTTTCAGCATCCTATTTAGGTTATTTTACAGTCCCAGTTTTTAAAACGATAAGCATTAAAAATTGTTTCTTTAATCGAGGTTGCTATGCTGTTATGTAATGCTTTCTGTATAGAACATTGTTGTAAAGTTAAAAACTAATCTGGAAAACTAACATAAGGGGATGAAAAGTGCATTTGGGTAATTTTAGGAGAATATTATTTCTTTTAAGCTTGGGAAAAAAATTGATCTGCTTTTTTATAAATTAGCTGGAAAAGTGAATGTTTTTCTCTGCCTCTTTAAAAAGCAGAGAAATAAAGTTGTTGTAAGTAGTTTTGATGCTCCATGGGCAAGAAGGATTGCTCTGCATGTTTTTCTGTGACTGCATAATTGTATTGCAGCATCTCAATGTGCCATTTTATTTTTGCCTTGGTAAATCAAGAGTAAGCAATTGTTATAAGAACTTGGGGAAATTTCCATTTCTTTCAGTAATTTTTTTTAAAAATGCTAATTTTCTATTGTTACTTTGGGTGCATTTTAAAAACTATTACACAATCTTTCAGTGTAAACAAATGGTCTTTTCTCACAAAGAAAAAAACCAAATTTTCTAATCTTATGTTTGTATGAATGTAAATATTTAAAATATTTTACCAGCAATATGGTTAATTTCAATACCACTCTGAGAAATGTAATAAAAGCAGTGACTCTGAGATACCATGCAATTCTAGAGAGGTTTCTTCACTGTTTTTATATTCAGGTGGATTATTCCTGCTACTGTTTATTTTTATCAGTGACCTGCATTGATAACTGAATGTGTATCATCTCTCCAATGTCTTTTTTTTTTGTCCTCTATAAAGTTAATATCCAATTTATGCAAATCACATATAAGATACTTTGTAGATATATTGTGAATTGTATTTCTCCTTATTTTGGACCTGAAAAAGATGATTTTAACCAAGAGGAATAGAGTAGTTGCAAGAGTTTAGATTGCTTTTCAATCAGATTCCCAGAGATATGCTGTCAGAACATAATAAAATATGCCTGTGTTGCACAGTGATGGAGTGTTATGTGAATTTTTAAACTTAGTGGGTGCATTATTTACAGCACTGTTGGCAGTGGAGCGTTAATTATTTAGACAAGTTACTACAAGCACTGAAATATTCAGATTTACATCATTCAATTGCCTGGAAATAATGTAAACAAATGTGTTTATCAGGGAAGGTCAGATGTTCAGTTAATAAATAATGCAAGTCATAAATGTACCACTCTTACAAATTTTCTTCCTTACTTTTTGCTTATTACCACTGATGGAACAAACATGAGTCCTGCTGTCCAAAGCAGGGCAGATTTTTTACAGTCATATTTGTCAGGCAAATAATATATACTTTTCATTTTTTATGTGTATATATCCTTGAAACCAACAAGGTGGAATTCAGAGCTAAGAAGCATCAAATACACAAAGCAACTGTTCTAGACCTTCTTTAACATATAATGGACTTGCTTCCTTACCTTTTAAGGAAGGGGTGTTGTATTGGCCTTTTCCAGGTTCTGCGTGCTGGAGCAACTCAGCGCCCACTTACTCCCAACCAGGGTCAGCAAGGGCAGCAGGCAGAGTCACTTGCAGCAGCTGCAGCAGCAAATCCAGCTTTGGCTTTTGGTCAAGGTCTTGCTACAGGCATGCCAGGTATGTATGTTATCAGTGGATTAAGAGACTCACTGAAAGTTACAATATCATTGTTATTAGGTAACAGATCAACAAAGTCCTGTTATGTTTATGATAAGCTGCTTAGAATGGAGTTATATAGTTTTATGTTGTTCAGCTGGTTTATAATACTGGCCCAGTGTTCTTAGAGCACAAGAAACTCTCTAGTATTTTTTTATTTGGGGCATTTTCTCTGTATTTGTTGTTAAAAGCGTATGAACAAGGAGTATCTTAAATTTTTGCAAGATAATTTCATATATAATGAACAACTACATGTTGTCTTAACTATACCTTTTTATTTTTTGAGGAGGGGTGGTGATATGTGTTTGTTTATAGTTACTTACAAGTTCTTACTTTGGACATGAAGCATCTGTCTTAATTCCAGAGTAGCTCTTAAAACTCACTTAAAGGCCCCCTCTCCAGAGGAGGGGTGATTGGAAGTAATACTGACTGGTCCAGTAGATAAACTGAACAGTGCAGGAGCCTGTCCTGTGAGGAAGGCACTTGCAGACTTTTTTTGCTCCTCCACAAGTCCCAGGCAGTTTTCTGTGAAGGCAGGAACCTTTTTATTCTGTTTCCATCATAGCTGGGTTGTCCCATCTGTTGCTATGTGCCTGGGTGACTGGAGCAGAATTCTTGTGAATGTATTTCAGACTTTTCTATAATAGGAACTGTGTGCAACTGACTTCAACCCTACTGACCACACTCTTAAAGGGAATAGAGCTCAAAATATAAACAAAGACATTTATTTTATCAATTATCATGAGTTTGTAGTGAGTCACAGGGAGCGCTACTGATTCCTCTCTTTAGGTGAAGAAGGATACAGGATGATGAAATGAGTACAAGCCATTTTACATGGGAATCCTGACACTGGTTTAGATGTCTGAGTGAGATACTTGGGCTCCATTTATAGCTACCAAAGAGAAGTAGGAACTTCTGGTCCTGATTTGTCTTCCTCTATTTCAGTTACCTGATTTAGGATAAAGTGAGTTTTGCTCCAGAGATGCCTTTTTCTATTCCCTTACTATAAAATAGAGTCAAGATGGCTAAATAACATCTAGATACAAAAATGTGGTTCAGCAAATCCCAGGTAGCAACCACTGAGTAACACATATAATGTAATAAACAAGAGGAAAATGTGTGGAATTGACATTTCAAAGGACTGAAATATTTTACAAGAAAATGAAGGTCCAGACTGAGTTTCAAACATTTCAACATTATTTACAGAGAGAATATTTGCAGTTTGGCTTCACTGTGAGCTAATAAGTATTGAGAGTATATATCTATATATCTATATAGATATATAGATATGTATATAGTTCAGCTTGTCCATACTCCAGTCCATAAATTGAGGTGCTCTCTTTGCCACAGCCTTCATGTTGGATGAAATTAGTATTATCCCAACTATGTGATTGTTTTATTTTCAAATTTGATATTTCAAGTATTTCTTATTTAATTATTTAGGAGCTGTATTTCTGTATTGCTTAAGGCACAGATCTCATTCTACATGCAGAGAGAAAGGGTCTGAAATCCAGGTTACTTTTTACGTGATACTGTTGCTAAATCTCTTCAGAAAATCATAGAATGGTTTGGATTAGAAAGGACCTTACAAATCAACTTATTCCAGCCCCTTGTCATGGACAGGGAACTTCCACTAGGCCAGGTTACTCAGAGCCCCATCCAGTCTGGTCTTAAACACCTCCAGGGATGGGAAATCCACAGCCTCTCTGGGCAACCTGTTCCTAATATCCAATCTAAGCCTATGCTCTTTCAGTTTAAAGCCATTCCCACTTGTTCTTTCACTACATATCCATGTAAAAAGTTCCTCTCCAGCCCTCCTGTAGGCACCTTTGGGTACTGGAAGGCTGATACGAGGTAAAACTTCATATTCTTTTTAAAACCACTAAATGTGAAATAAATTTTGCATTGGAGTTGTGAAAATACGTTTTAAATTCTTCGGGCACTAATTTAGCAAGTCTTTCAGTAACAACGATTCTTAAAAAACAGAGCATTTCTAATGGAATAAATGTGTGAGACAGAGTCAGAAGGCATTCTCAATTTCATAATGTCTTCAGTATATGTTCTTTTTATGAATAAAACCAGTCCTCATCACAGAAAACATCTGGACTCAGCATAATCATCCAAATTCAGGACCTCAGTTGTCTAAGAAGCCATTGTGCTCAGTGGAGATCTCCCTTATCAAGTTGCTGTTCAGAGGCTGCAGAGCTGCTCAGCTTACCCTAAAATAGCTGTCAAGCTGAATCCCTCCAGAGGCTCTACTGACTGCACTGACTAGGTCAGATACAACTTTTATGTATTAGTGAAACTGGGATGCTGCATCTGGTTTGCAGGTGGGCAAGTGAGTTGTCTGAAAAAAACCTATGTGTAGAACATTAAAATCAATGATTTCTATCTATTGGCATTGCATTTCTATTATAGTACCTAGAGGAATTTGAAGTGTGACATTGCAGTCAGTTGTACATTCTGTGCCTCCAGGTAGTAAGAAGTCAAATTTCATTATGGCAGGTATACAGAGAGTTACAATATGAGCAAACTTACAATGGTTATAGAAAGTATAAATCATTTACTGGTAGGACAGTAAGTTTGATTTGTGAGAGGACACGTGCAGAGATAGGGCTGTGCGTATCTTTGTCAGAACAAGCAGAATGTTACTGGTGTTCAGGTTTTGGGGAGAGAGAGGGAGGAGTTGAGGGCCAGGGTGGCATTGTTAGAAGGGGCAGATAATTAAGTTGGCAGTAAGAAATGTCACATCTGTTAAATAATGTAGAGACAAGTGACAAACTGACATACATTTGCATGTCATCATCACTGAGGGAAGTTGCATTACTGGATAGATAAGAGCAATACTAAGATGGGCTGCAGAAGCCAAGAGAACAGACTTCCTTTCATTCTCTCAAAGTACATTCAAGGTTTGTATGATAAGAATCCAGAAAGTTTTTCAGAGTCTGTGGTTGGAGGCATTTAGAAATCATTTCAGTGAAACACCATATTGATAAACCAGATTGTTTACTTTTATACTCCCTGCTGGAGACAGTCAGTGTAGATAGAGCAATTGAACTCTGAAACAAAAGGTGGTTAGGAAACAGTATGTTTTAGTTGTCTGATTGCAGTGGAAGACCACAGTAAGCTTGAATATGAAGGTACTGAAGTGAGCTTTGATAATTGTTAATTTGGAGGGGAAACTGCAAGCCACAGGGAGACATGGTGATGTGAAGGAGGTGTAATAAAAACTGAAACAGAGAGGAAGTTAGAGAAGGTCTGCCAAGTCACCACCTTATCTTTGACAGAAGAGAAGGCTGGGGAAGTTTTTAGCTTTGTGCTCACCTTTCTGGGATGAGGCACAGTTTATGGAATAGTGTGAAGGAATGGAAGATTTATGATTGCTATGAGAGCTGTTCTTCAGTAATTTAATCTGATTGGAGATGGTGTCTCTGAAATTTTATTTTTGAGGTAAAAGCAAATAATTTTATACCTTTGTTTTGGTAGATTTAAGTAGAAAGCTGAGGCCTCCTGTATTTCGAGTCATAATGTATTCATTTCAGAGACTGGGAACACATGCACCCATCTGTTTTCATGCATAGCTTGAACCTTCCGTGTAGACAGTGTCTTGATGCTATTGACCTAGCCTATCATTACTAATTTTGAATGCCCTATCTATGTGTGGATCACAGCTTAAGATAGCAGTGTATCAAGAGGGATTGGACATCTTGTAATGTAAAGAGCAAGTGCGAGTTGCTTCCATTTTTTAATTTAGCAGTTATACAAATCAATTATTTTAGAAACTGATATTAATGTATTAAATATTAAACTGCATTCATAGTAATCTCAGTAAATTTAATTTATGCAAACCTTAAGTTACCTCCCCTGCCCCCTACCCCCAAGTAATTTTGCATTGGAAAATAGGCTTGTTTGCATCATCAGCCTGAAGTCATGTAAAATGCTGTGTATTAGTTTCAGATGAGCACAAGGGTGTAAGCATATGATCAGTACTTTTTTTGGTACAGTTACAGCATTATCTGTTCATTTGCACATTTATGGACAGAGTAAATACTGGTAGGTATTAGCCAATTCTGAGTTCTGAAAAAGTGGTTTTATATGATATGGCAGGACCAACATAGTATTATCAATGCAATGTGTTATGAATAGAAGCAGAAGTTACATAGGTACTGGTAATTAAACATTGCTAATGTATGCAGAAACAGGTGTTATTATAAAGAGCTTTCCTAGAGTGTCACTAATGTTACATTGTCTTCTTTACAGAACTGCAGTAAAACAGAGAGCAGTCACTCACCTTTCCCTACTTTGGGAATGTTGCAGCTTTTCTTAGTGGTGAAGGTAGAGCAGCATAGCACATTCTTGTAGGTGGAAGAGGCAGAGCAGCTATGGCAAAGATTTCTTAATGATTAAATTGTAAGAACCTCTTTGGTTGTTTTTAACTTGCCAAACTTTCAGACAAGTGTTGTGGAGGACAGCTGTCTTCCTGTGCTGTTGGTAGGAAAGAGGAGGTAGACAGAATGCAAAGCAAATAGTGAGCAGTAAGAATAAACAGGTTTGTAATAGTATAGTAATGATAATTTTTCATAACCAGTATAGTGCATTCACCTCCAGAACCATGAATTGAACCTAAAATCTGGATTTTCATTGCTACTCTCCTGTTCAGTTACTCTGAGTCTCCTTCATATCCTTACATTTGCTTAGTATGAGGGAATTTGGACCAATGTCCCAGTGTCCCTGCAGACCACCAGGCTAGTAGACAGATGGTGTTTCCAGCTCTTTTTTTAGTGCCAGGTGTCTAGGCAGAAGCCACTACAGAGACATTTTAGAAACTGAGAAGGAGAAAATAATATGACTTGGAAAGCTGGTGATTGTGGTACTTACCTGAAACTGGAAGTTCAAGTCTTTATGTCCAGGTTCATATGTATTTCAGAGAGAACTCTGCTGGACATAGTTCTGAACATCCATGGCAGCTGACATGAATAGCTGACTTAGTATTTTCTTTCTTACATGTACAAAAATAGATTAGTGATTTTTGCAATCTTGGCTTTTTTCTTAATAGTGTTAGTATATATTCAAACATGGGAGGAATATTGAAATTCCATTGGGTTTTGTTTTAATGCTTTGTATAAGAATAGTCAACCTAACAATTGAACATTGTTTTATTTTAATTGTCAGCATAGTTTCTTAGATTATCCTAGCTCATCTTCAGTTTGTTACGATTTTTTAGTCCATTACATCTACTTCACTATAAAGTGTCAAGTGTTCTAAAATTAATTCTCTTGCTCATGTCCTAAATAAAGGGGGTTTTTTGTTTGGCTTTTTTGTCTCTTTTACTTTCCTTCATTCACATATTATATCCTATTTTCCTTCCTACTTCTTGCTTTTCTCTTTTTTCAACTCCTCCTCTTTTTCTTCCCCAATTCCAGCTCTTAACTGTCAACCAAATGAAGTGTTAAACTTTGATTACAGTCTTTTATTCCTGTGAAACTGACTGGTCCAAGGTAGTCCTGCACATACAGCATTCCTTTCCTAATGTGTTTTTTGCAGATGGACTTTTAAGTGTGGCTAGGTAATGGATGGAATTGCCAAACTTGCATTTAGTTCAGCCCATTAATTGTACAGAACTCAATAGCTTTTCCATGTACAAAGGCATATATACAAATGCAGTGTACTTTAAATCGCTGAAAGAAGTTGATTCGATAGTGATCCAAATATGGTCAGTTGTGTTGTGCCTGTACCTTCTCACTGTAGTGTTAGAAACTTAAACCTTGACAGTAAACTCAACTTTAGATCACTAAATTTAGCTGTTATTCTAGTTGTAAAAAAATACATGTAGCATTTCTAAATCTTTGTCACAGTGTTTTACAATGTTCACTCTTTTTGCTTTTGATATCCAGTTGCCATTCAAAGGCAGTGTGGAAGAAACCCTGGCTTCTCCCTTGTAGTTTGTGGTTAGAATATTTAAAGGAGAGAAGAAATACTGCCCTTATGAGACTGTCTGTACTACTCATCCTTGTCTTCTTTGTTGCACAGGCTATCAAGTACTGGCTCCCACTGCCTATTATGATCAGACTGGTGCCTTAGTAGTAGGCCCTGGAGCGAGAACTGGCCTTGGAGCACCAGTCAGATTGGTGGCCTCAACTCCTGTTCTAATCAGTTCTGCAGCAGCACAGGCAGGTAAGTGTTTGATCCTGCATGGAGGTTTCTTTCAATTCTGTACTGAATCTTAACAGTAATGTTGATTAGTATTTGATATTATTGATGTTTTATATGTATCTGTGAAGTTTTCTGGTTGTGAAAGATACATCATGCATGCTTGCTTTCTTATTCTGTCTCCTCCTGTTTTCTGAGACTGTTGTTTCTCAGAGATGTGGTTTTCCATTTTTAATTCGAATTTACAGTCCTCTCCCCATACATATATAGGCATATTTCTGCTAATGTCAGACAGGAACATTTTCTCCTTCCTCTCCCCATGCATATAACATGCACTTCTCATCAATCCCCTAAATGGTGTCCTCTAGGAAGCATCATTTCATTGCTTCGGCCTGGCAGAAGATGGACTGCTCTGGAGCCTTGCTGTGCTTTTCTTCTGGAAGTATTTTCTCCTGAAAACTGTGGCAAGGAAAAAAAACTGTATAGAATGGACAGCAGAAGAGGAGAATTAGTTATATTGAAAGTCTCTAGATTTCTTTTTTTTTATTAGTTTAAGATTTACTGAACCATTTATTGCATTTGTTAAATTAAAATCCAACATACTACCCCTGGATTAATTAACTTAATCTGTTCAGAAAATTAGATTTTAAGTTAATCTGTAAGCTTCTTTCTCTATTAAGACCTTGCTTCTGACATTAGTAGCTGGAGATTTCTTTGAATGACTCTTAGCTGCAACTCTGCTATTGCAACTTTGGATATAAAAAGTTCAGTAAACAGTAATGACATATATTTACACTGAAAATTCCCTCAATTACATTAAAAGTTCTACAGCCTTGATTAGCCTACAATATTTGCTGTCCTCATTTTTTGCTTTGGGTAATTAAGATTGTCTAATGCTATAAAGTCTCTTTTAGTCCTTTAATATGTGAATTTCTGCTTGTTTAAGAGGTCTTCAAGAAAATACAATTTAGCTCTGAATAGTCCATTTTGCAGTCAGAAATGTTTGAGAGAGTAATTATGATTGAAAACGTGTGTTTTACAGCTGCAGCTGCTTCAGCTGGAGGAACAGCAAACAATCTCGCGGGAGCCACGAACGGTCTATTTCGGCCACTTGGTGCCCAGCCACAACAACAGCAACAGCAAACAAATAGTAGCCTACAATCCAATTCATTTTATGGCAGTAACTCTTTGACCAGTAACTCCCAGAGCAGTTCCCTTTTTTCACATGGTCCTGGCCAACCAGGAAGCACATCTCTTGGCTTTGGAAGTAGCAGCTCTTTAGGAGCAGCTATCGGCTCTGCACTTGGTGGATTTGGCTCATCAGGTAGGTTGTTAATATAGTGAGGACATTCTGTGAGACTTTTGTGTTAAGCAAAAAAAATGTATCTGTATCAGGCATCATATATTCACGTAGATGTCTACAAAGAATGCAAAAAATAGGTTATTCAAGTTTAAAACAAATTATAGGGGAATAAAAAGGGTTTTTTAAATTCATTTGGGCTCTGTATGCAAGATGCATTTTTGAACAATATTCTGTAGTCATAGTTATCTCCAAAATACTTTTCCATACTGATCACTGTACTCTGGCCCAGAAGTTTGTTACTGTTTTTTAGTAAGCTGCTTTTATTTTCAAGGAAGTCTTTGTTCTATGCATAAAATAATAATTGATTATATTTGAGATATTCATTATTTTGTTGTAGTTTTCATGTCAGGAAAATCCATTTCTTTTTTTTTTTTTTCCCCAAACAAATTAAATAGCTGAACGTCTTCTAAATTGGATCTAATATTGAAATGTTTGTTTCCATAACATTTTTGTAGGATTTATAAAATAAAAATACTTAATACCCAAGAATAGTCCTTATTAACTCTAGTAAGTTTAATCCTAGATACAATTAAACCTAAATAGTTCTGTGCGCATTTGGAGCTGTAAATTATTTCAACAGATGCTCTTAAATATTATCAACCCATTTATATTTTAAAAAGAATAAAATTTCTATCTTGGTTCTGCTATAGAGCAGAAATTTAATACTCAGTTTTTAAACATGCAAGGTAGGTTTTCTGATGTTTCTCATTTCAGTATTAGTAAGGCAAGAGAAATACAATTTTTTAAAAATAATATTTCCTGTGGCTATTAATCTGTAGGGTTACAGCACTGAATTGCTTCTTACTACTATTATTGTTTTAATGAAATCAGTGGGCATGTTTATAATCTCATGTATTGTGCAGATGGGTAGAAATTGGGGGAAATGTATGTACTCTAAACGGTATTCTTTTTGAAATTAAATGCCCTAGAGGAAAGTAATTTTTAAAATAATTGAATATTGAAAGAAATGTTAAAAGTGAAGAAGAAAAAAAAAAGGAAAAACACACCCTTTAGTATTAAGACATGATATTTGGTTATTTGGTAGCTAAGTGTGACTAGTGACATCAAATAATACTGCAAAACAACACAGTTTTTCTCAGTGTTGTTTTTGATAAAATAATTGGAAAAATTATTTACTTTAACAAAACTAACACTGGGAAGTCTGGAATCAGGTTTTGACACTGATCCTCTTTAACGTTTGATTTTAAAAAGGAGACTCAAAACAGTTCATCTTTAATTAAAAAAAAAAAAATAAAAAATTGAGGTTACTCAGTTGTGTAGGTTTTTTTAAATTTTCCTTAATGCCACAACACATAAATTTTATTTACAAAATAATTGTGCTGTCCAAGTGCTGTATTCTGTAATGTAACTTGTCCTGAACTACTTTCAGGATTTTAGTGAATCCTTCGCAGCTGTGTTTCACTCGAGGTACAGTTTCATTACATTGGTAGATAGTGATAACAATAGCTGCATATTTAATGCAGTGCACCCATTTAAGTCTCTAGATAAAGTAGATTTAAGCCATAGAAGTTTTTATCCAGCATTATCATAAGGACATCCATAGAACACAAACTTGAGTTGTGTATCTACTTAAGAACAATCAGCATAGTTCTTTCTGGCGCAGAAGACTAAGCCTTTTTTTTTTGTAGCAAAGGTCAGTTCCAGAACTTTGTCCCAAGCCCTGAGCATGGAGAACACATGCTGAAATCTTGCAGCAGTATTCAAGGTGATTTAATTAGCATGACAGTTTCCACAGGGAAGCAGGAACCCTATGCTTTTGCAGTTTGAGACGTGCTGATGAAAGGTGCTATCTAAACCTGACATATTTTTAGTAGTATTATTAGAATAAACAAATATTGAAAGTGCCCTTCTGCCAAGTATAAATTGTACTTGCCCTCATAGCCACTTAAAAAATGCTTCCTGAGTATTTATTTTTTTAGAGAGCTCCTGAGCTGTATATATATGAATTGAATTACACAGATGAGTACTTATACAAATGGTATTAATGCATGTTGAGGCAAATTGAAAACAAGTTTAATTTTTTATCTGCCAAGGTTTCAGCTTCTTTGTAACTCCCCTGAGTGTGTTGAAAAGGTTGAAATTTAATTAAAATATAGCCATGAAGACTGATAGATGGCAGTACACATCTTGCCCTTACGTTTTCAGTTTTTGCAGGGAGGAAAAAAAAATAGCTCTGCAAAAAAATGCAAAGGTGAGCATGTTCTAGCTTGAATGACTGAACAAAGTAACAACTGGAAACGGCAAACATAATGTATAAGTGGCTGTATGTACTTACAGTCTCTGTTCTTTTATAATAAAGTTATTCATACTCCATTTTAAAGGTTTAGGTACATGATGATAAGTTACTGCAGCTTAACAGGTAGCCAAGAATTAGATCAACTATAGCAGCTTTCCAGATGCCTTCTCCTGGCTTGTAACAACTGTACAGTAATTGCATTAGCTTAGACAGGAGCAAAGGGGAGTAAGCTAATGCAAATGATCTGCTGGGTTTTGTGAGCCTTGCTTGGGTGTGTGAATATGCAGTTCGACTGCATTTGGTGACTTGGTAAGCTGCAGTAATTTAGCTGAGTAAGAAACCCTGAAAGATGGAAAAATAATAATCCATCATGTAGCATTGTATTAACATTTACATGGTTCACTGAGCCAGAACCTGTAGAGCTGGTCTCAAAGCTTGAGATTTCTTTCAACTGTTGCCTAAATTTGCTCTTCTGATTTCTTATTCTCAATCTCCTTGCCTAGTTAGTCCAGTATCTTTTCCTTCTGGCTTCTCCTCTAGTATGCCTTCCTTCCCAGTTTCCAGGCAACATTTATCTCCTGCTTCCCTTTCCCCTCCTAAATATGTTTGTTTCTACTCGTACTGTGTGATGTTCCCATCATCAGCTTATTATTCCAGTCTTTTTGCCTCACAGTCACATATACCTTTTACAGCCTAACTTTTCTTCAGATCTGCTTTCTTCTCATCCTCAGTCCTACTGAAAGTGCTTGCTAGTTTTTCTTGCAGTCTCCTTGTTGGCTCCTTTGTCTGACCTTTCTCTCATCCTTCTTCTGGTTTCCTTTTTTCTCTTTCCCCCCTCTCTAGTCTACTTCTTGTGTTTGGCTTTTGTCTCCTCTGCACTTGAAACAGAAAATATCCTTTCCACACTGCCTGATGGGCCTTCTCAGCACAGGGTGGAATCTTGGACAGCAGTTTCAGAGTCTGTTTTTGACATGGCACACAGAAGTCTAGAAGTTCAATTGCAGCTGTCTCAGAAGTGCTGTGTGTGGTCAGGAGTTTAAGGTTTCAGCTGTGAGTCTGTAGCAGATCTGTGCTGAACTTGGATGAACTGTGACTTTGTGAAGATTTTTAGTTCAGTCCAAGACGGTGTGAAAATAAAGGTCTCCTGTTGCTGGCATATTTGGTCTGAGTACGTGAAAGCATTAACTTCTCAAATAGGTAGCTGGATTATTTTGGTAAGGATAAAGCACTTTTTCGTTGACAGTATTTCTGAAATGACAGTGTTTGAACAGAAGATTGTAGAAAAATGTTGTCCAAACAAGTACCTGCCATGAAAAATATTAGCCAAGTTGCTAAAGTTATGAGAAAATAAATCAGTTTCTTAAAATGGGAAGTATCAGGCGACCTTTATATTGGGCCATGCTGCCAGCTCTAGTGGGAAGATATTTGAAAAGAGTAAAGATTATGGAAATATAAATTCTAACTTTTCAAGTTGAATTAGAAATCAGTTTTCCAAATTCAGCTTAAGAAACATATTTGTTATTAAAATATCCATAATCTTGATTTTGTTTATGAGTTCATTTGTTCAATGTTCCAGTGTTTAAAATAGGCACTCTAGTTTAATGTTTCACTAGTATGCAGCAGATACTAGATTTTAACATTTCTAGAAACTTATTATTGTTCTCCTAATTTGTCCTAGACTGTTCATCGCCCTGCTGAATGATGCTGTGCAGGATAACCAGTCCTTCACTAATACACTGTTATCCAAAGTCTCTAGTCTAATTTGACTTTCAGAAATACTGATAGCAGTAAAATCACATTTTTAATTTCTCACCTTAATTTTTCTATCTCTGCTCTGCTTCTCATCTTCTTCTTAGCCTATTCCCTCTTTATAGTATCTTTTCAAAACAATTCTTTGAGAGCCATAATTCTCTTAGGGAATTTTAAGTAGTTGTTTTTTTTCTGCAGGTGAGGGGTTCACAAACAAGAGGAAGTTCAGAAACAGCTGAACAGCAACACAGATCATTTTGTGAACCCTTAAACAACAACTAATTGCCTCTAGATTTTTTCCTGAAATGAGTATCGCTGTCTGACTAATAATTCATGGTGGAAAAAAGTTTTATCAAAGAATTTAGTGGAAATATTTTTAGAATCATTTGTTCTATAAAGTGACAGTGTAATCTAATCTTACAAATTTTGTATGTGTCCCAAAGCCTGAAGCCAGGCGGTTAAAACAGAGTACTGCAATATTACTGTGAGAAGTCTAGTATGAAATGTTGAAAAACGTGGACATTGGTGAAATTACTTGCCAGTGGTGTGTTTATACCCACTTAGATTTACTTAAAAGCATGTGTGGTTATCACAGTAATTGTCTTTGTCATAACGATTGCTGTAATTATTGTGATCGCATCTGTTGTTGCCCAGCTGTAGTTGGGGATAGGTTTTATTCAGTTGACACTGTGTAATTAGGGTCTTTTTATTTCTTCTTCAGTTGGCAGTTCTGCAAGTAGTAGTGCCACAAGGAGAGATTCTCTATCTACTAGCTCTGACTTGTACAAAAGATCTAGTAGCAGCCTAGCACCCATAGGGCAGCCATTTTACAATAGTCTGGGATTTTCCTCCTCTCCAAGTCCAATAGGCATGCCTCTGCCAAGCCAAACGCCAGGACATTCACTTACGCCACCGCCATCACTTTCATCACATGGATCCTCATCCAGTTTGCATTTAGGTAAAAAAAACAAAAACAAAAAACCAAAAAAACACTTTTTGTTTGTATGTGTGTATGTATTTCTATGTGTAAAATATATGTTGCATAAGAGATGTCACATTACCTTTGCTGTTAAACAGTTTTGTAATGAAGAGGGGCCATTCCTGAAAGGTGAAGAGCACGCTCAAATGCTCATTGATTTGACAGTGGAGAGCACTCAGCTTTTGGCAGTATTGGGCCAACAACTGATTTTTCTTCCCTTGCAGAAGCCTGATAGAGAGCCCAGTAAGAATTATTGGTCCTTTTTCTGTTCTGTTTCCACAGTATGACAAGCAAAGGTGTTTTAATTTTGTTTCTCCTTCAGTGTGTTACCACTTTAAGGGCATTTTAAGATGTTGTTGTGTTTAACAGTGAAGTGACTTTCACTAATGCCCCATACCATGATAAAGTAGAAAACAAGTGAGCAGTGCTCTCAGTGTAAAATGTATGGAAAGGTGATTTTTGAATCAGTCAGCCTGCTACCTCATGGCCCAGGTGCTGTGCCAGGAAGACAGTACTTTATCACCAGGCTGGTGAAAGAAAATTTAAAAAAAAAAAAAGGCATTTTCAAAAGAAGTAGCAAAGGCATTGTCAGTGGTGGCTCTCTGTTATCAGATGTATTTTTTAAGGAATGCTGATAATAATCTCCTAGAAAAATTTTTGGCTAGTAAAATGACATGGGAGCTCAACCCTTCTTTAAAAAAAATAAAATTAAAAATCTAAAGACACCCCACCACAGTCTGCAGTATATTTAGAAGATAATGCCTCTCACCTGAGCTTACCTGCTAAACTTCTTTTTATACTTGTGATCATTTACTTTGAATACTAAAATCATACAATGAAACTGGATGTAACTGAAGATTTGAATTGCCTGTTGCTCTAGTAACTATTCAATGCACAGTTCTGTGCTTGCAATAGGCAACCTAATCCCCTATACTTCTCTCAGTGCAAATAAAAAAGGAAAAAATTTTAAAAAGTGCCTATCAGAATACACTTTGAGAAATGTGTGAGTGATTTGTATAACAAGGTTAAATAATTAAAATATATTACATTTACAGTACAGTATCACCTTCACAGTTAAGTGCTGAATACCCGAAGTAAAACTGGGCAAGGGGATGTTTCAGCACGTTTTATTTTTTTTACTTACCTTTTTTCCTTTTTCAGGTCTACAAAGTGCACCTTTGGGCTGAGACCAAGCATGGAAAGTTTCAGCCCAAATGGAGGCTTTTGAGAAAGTTCTGAACATCTGACAATGGGGTTATCATGGAAATCTTTTTCTTTCTTTCTTTTCGAAGTACTCTCACAATAGTTTTCCTATTGCTGAAAACTATACTTAAATCAAATTTTGGAAGGCATTATCTAAAATTTAAAACATTCAAAGTTTTGTATTGTTTCACATTTGATAAATGTTAAAAGACTTTTTTTCAGTTCTGAGAAAATAAGTTGTGATCAGTATAGAGGATTGCCTCTATGAGCAGAAATTGTTGAATACTGACTGACCCATTTCGAACTGTTTGGCAGTGTGAACTGAGCCTAATAGTTTGTTAAAATCATGTACTAGATCAGTGTGTAACAGCCAGAATATACAGTTGTACTCTGAAAATTGACACAACCTCGTTGGCTTCCATGCCAAATGAAGTGGACTTTGATTACTGGTAAACTTTTTGCTACATTACTAAATCAATCTGAAATTTGGAAATGAAGGGCATTTCGATTATTTGCTTGCACAAAAAATGCAGTAATTTTTTTAGCCTTTCCTGCACCTCTACCCCATGTCATATTCTTGCAGTTACATACAAGGTGCACCATCACAGAGCTGAAGACTATTTCTGCAGTTAATTGTCTGTCCTGTTACATTTATTCTGGTGTGTTCATCAACCACTTTTGGAAGCATACATTTTGTTCTCACATTAAAAAAATAAAAAAAAAAAAAATCAAGGTTTTCTCACCAAATGAGATGTATACCTGAAATCAAATAGGGAATATATTTTAAGAAGGGTATGGTTTTCATGTAGTCACTTTTCAGAGTAGAACAACATTGTAAGTTCATGTCTGCATGCAGTTTCCATTGGTATTCTGATAATGCCTGTCAAATGCAGCTCTCCCTCCACCTTCAAAACTTGTCCTGCCTGCTTGTATCAACAGGTTCAGCTAAGTTTAACTCCTATTTTAAAATGGGCATCAAACTCGGTTGCTCCTGTTTCAGCCACCAGAATCTAGAGCACAACACTGGGAAAGGGTGCATGATTTTATAACCCCTTTGTCAGACATTGCTGCAATTTGTAGCTTAAAAGACCAATTTCCCTTTTACAAGAAATTCATGATATTTTACTGTTTTTATCTCTTCTCACCAACTTTTATCCAACATCCTAAAATAGGAATGTGCTAATGACTTTGTGCTAGTGTCAGTTTTCCTGTATTTGAAGGGATTTGTCAGCTGTCTGTAACTGCTTCTTTGCTGTAATCAGTTGGAGCAGTAAGGTCATGAATTTGAACTACCCTTTCACTCCCAAGGACAAAGAACTGCAAGAGGAAGTGTTTTTCCTGTGTCATAAAAAGATCCTTTTAGATTGGTAGTGCTTACTGTAATGGTACATTGCAGCATTGGTGTAGTTAGTAGGGTTTTTAAACCGGGCCTTTGGAGGTAATTATTTTCTGTGTTGCAAGCTAAACTTGTTAGTAGTATGGGCTGATACTGTTCTGTCTTCAGAGGTGGTCATTGTGGGTAAGAGTAAAGGCCCCTTGGCCAAGGCAGAATGGGGAGCTTTGCATGGCCTCTGCTGTTGTACCTACTCTGTAGGGCTGCAGTAAACCAGGCATAGTGAGCACTTCAATCTATTCCTAAAACATACACAATGTGTATGTAGAGGTGTGTAATTCTGTTTTCCATATGAAGATGAAACTTTTAGCTGAGGATGAGATGAAGCTACTTTTTTTCAAATGAACTTTATAGAATATTACTAGAAAATACTGCTGACACTGTAAATCCTGTAAACAACAGTTACTGTGCCATAGATCTGTTTTCTGTATTAGAAACAATTGAAAAAAATACTTTGATAAGTACTGATGGACAAATGCTATAAAAACAAATGTCCCTACATTTAGTTTTTAATATTTTTTCATGTTCTCATTAACATTAAATACACTATCCATGTTAAGGAGTTAGTATTTTTACATGCTTTGTATCCTTGAAGCTCAGTAAGGTGCTGGTTTAGATGACCTTTATCCCCTTTATATATCTTGGTGTTTTTTCTTCTCTGTGGACTAGCCACAGAGATTTAGATTCAATTAAACTGTAAAACAACTTAGTAGTATTCAGTGCATTGGAGATCTTTGTTTTATGAGATTAGAAGTGATAGTTAAATGATTATGTGAAGAATGAACTGCACACTTTATTCCCCAAGAGTCTGAAATTGTGTGGCTATAGTGATGCCTAATAAGTACTGAAGTTTTTCAGTGCTTTATTCAGTAGGATATGTTCCCCAAATAACTTCTAAGACCTAGGATTGTTACCTTCCTAGTTTGGAATCAGAATCAGTAACACAAGTGTCCTGAGTTCTTGAAGAGCATGGGGAATGCTGTAGGCTAACCAGAAGGATTTGGGTAACTAGCATTCAGGTTTCAGTTTTCTTTTTCTGAGCTGTTGACACTGTTTTCAGGAAGGAGACCAGGTGTCTGTAATGTCCACACAAATGCTTTGGGTGTTTTGGACTAAGCAAATGATAAGTACAATATTTTAAGAAAATAGGCCACTGTACACACAAGTATGTCTGCATGTGATAAGTACCTATGACAATATGCTTTTATTTTGGGGGTTTTACTGTTTTTCAAATCTGCAAAGTTGCCACTGAGCCATAACATTACTATAATGAGACATTATGTGAGAAGAAAAGCTACTTGCTTACTAAATTACTCTTTTTTATAATAGCGTCAAGTGTTCTACAGAGTTAAACTTTCTGTGTATGACAGGTTCTTCTAGGCACAGTGAATATGCCTTCAGCCTTCCTGTGTTATGGTCCTGCTTAATGTGATTGAAATAGTTTCACAGGCAAGACAGGAGCCTCCCAATTGCATCAGTCATATTACAAGTCTTAAAAAGTGATGGTTTCCAAATGAGACTGAAAAAAGGCTTGATCATCCTGAGGGTGAAATGTGTTGTATTTTATACATACATAGCACGTTTGTTAAAAGCTACCAAGTTTCTTAATTTCTGTTTTAGTTGCTGGATAAATTGTCACTTTTAATTTATAGAGACATGAAGGCTCAGTTAAAACAAAAAAAAAAACCAGCTGAAACAATTCCTAATTCACATGTGCAATTCTGTAACTGTGTAAGCTGACTGTGAGCATATCATCAAAACTGCCCTGTTAGTTTCTGGCACAGAATTGAGCATGTGATGAATGGAGCAATAGAGATGCTACAACAGGAAAGTAGCCTATAACTTCCTTTCAAATGGGCTTTGGTGCCCTCTCGTGATATTAAATAGTGTCACTGCACAGCATTTACGGGGAAGCCAGGATTGTATTCATGTATTTACATAGTCTAGATGAGAAATACTATAATTTCATCTGCATAACTTTTTGTTCTTTAGAAGGCCTTTCCTAGAAGAGAAATGACTGTAGAGCATCACTCTTCATGCTGCTTCACCTGCAGAATGTTGGGTTTCTTTTTTCCTTTTGTTTGTTAGTACCGTGTTGCTGTCAGCTCTTTTCTGGAAATAGTGCTTGTCAATGGAAACTAAAAATGATAGTTACAAAAATTTGATCTTCCTAGCTCTAAAGAATTAGGAGGCTTTAATTTAAAAGAAAACCTAGTGGTTTTTAAAAGGTATTATGGGGCATAAATTATTTACTGATGTTTATCGCTGAAATTTGAAAACTAATTATAAAATAAATACTAATAATTCCTATTTTAGGGCACAGTACTATGCAGTGCAATAAATGTGATGCTTGATGTGTCTTGCACAGCACTAACATCTCAGATTCTGGCATTGCAATTTGATCTTTTGAAAAAGATAACTACCCATTAATATATTATCGGTCCACTGTAACACTTGTTGCCTGGCCTAATAAATACTTGGAACAAAAAGAAGGCTTGGCTGGGGCACTGTTAACTGTTTTCTTTTTTTCTTTTTTTTTTCTTTAATTAAGTTTGTAATAGAGCACCATTCAAACAGCACATACTGCAATTTGTTTTAAATTCAATGTAGATATTTATTCTCTTGACTTTGAAAAGGCTTCATTTACAATGTCACTTTCTAGACAGGGAAACAAAATGCTTTCCTTTTCCAATTCATACTCAATACTTTTAGGGAGTTTTGGGTTTGGTTTTTTTTGTTTGTTTATTTTGGTTTTAGTAGTAGAATTGAGATTTCTAGTTGGGAATGGTCATGAAGTATTTCTGCTTGTAGTGTAGTAAGAGTATCCCTCTAAAAAATCATACAGCAGTTGGAAAAGATACTTTGTATGGGTTTTTATGATGATTCCTGCCTGTTGGAAAGTGGAGGGGAGAGGCCTACTGGAGGAGTTCAGAGTGGCACCAACTGATCAGAGAGCAGCATGTGAGGAGAAATGCCCAGGACTGTGAGGTGACAAGAGATGTAGGTGGAATCACCAGCAAAAAAAAGGAGTAGGACCTAGATATAGGAAGGCAATTCAGTTCCTAGAAAGTAAGGAAAGTTGAAGTGTAGTGAGAATGACGAGTGTTTGTTGCAGCAAGGAAAGGACTTTGTGTTAATAAAAGGAGCTTCAGTTTGATACAGCTGTGGTTGTTTTAGATTAAGTAGAGCATCTTAGTTACCTGTTTTGAGATTTTACATATTTAGTGCTTACAAGAGGTACCAGATTGAAAGCCCCTGTGATGATGAAGTCATCAAATATCCTGCAGGACAGGTACAGCATGACAAGAGACCCCACGTGTGCCTCCCCAAAAATGTCCTTACGCACAGTAATTCGGAAAGGTACCTCAGTAGGGACTGAAGGGTAGTTCAGATTTCATGGTCTATTTTGAAACAATTGGCTAACTTCAAGACTACTAACAAGGGTATAAGCCAGTATGACTTGTGGAGTGGAAATCCACCCACTAAGCTTAAGGCCCACTCAATTCTAAAAATTTCTGTAAGCCTGAGTGGGTGCTCACTTCACCTGCTTTGATACATTCTTCTAATGACATTTCTTTTCCTGGTGCCCTTCATATAAGATAAAAATGAGGAGGAGAATGGTTTTATTTATTGGAAGATAAAACTATCTAACTCCTCCAACCGTAACGAGGTAAATACAAATAACAAGACAGCACTGTTGTTTTCTCTGGCTCCAGGGTGTATCCGTAGTTCTAGTACACTTGCTGGTTTGCTGTTGCTTATTTTCCTCACGACCTTTACTGATAGAACTGCTTCCTTGTAGGAGGACTGACAAATGGTAGTGGTCGCTATATTTCTGCAGCACCCGGAGCCGAAGCAAAGTATCGCAGTGCAGCAAGTACCTCCAGTCTTTTTAGCTCCACCAGTCAGCTCTTCCCTCCTTCGCGCCTCCGTTACAGTAGGTCTGACATTATGCCTTCTGGACGTAGCCGATTACTGGAAGATTTCAGAAACAACCGTTTCCCTAATCTTCAACTAAGGGACCTTGTTGGACACATTGTTGAATTTTCCCAAGACCAACATGGTTCTAGGTAATTATTATAGTATAGTTAATGACTTAATAATATTTTACTGCTTCAGTAGTGTTATATTAACATCAAACATTTGAATGAGCTGCTAGTCATCTTAATTCAAAGCGTGCCAGTAATTGGAGCATGTGCTCTTACGCTGACCTTTTTCTTCTCTAGGAAATTTCATTATAAAAGTAGTATTAATTTATCTGCCTCTACAAGTTATCAGTGTAGAAATAACCTCATAAGTAGACTTGTAAACTCTAGATATCAAAAAGGCATTGATTAAGGAAACAAAGTATGTGGTATTTGAAATATCAAACTATTTTTCACCATTACATCAGCAGGTACTTAGATATTGTTACTATTTTCATCTATAATCCTTTTCAAATGAAAGCTTTTAAGTCTTAATTTTACTAAAATGTGTCCTTTTATATGCAGAGGCACTACTTTCATTTTAATAAATTTTATAAGTGTTGAATGCTTTCTTTAGAGTTTTGACGTGTCTCATTGAAACAGTGTTTGAGAGGTTTCCTGTTGTCGTACTTTTTTTTGCACCTAGATTTATACAGCAAAAGCTGGAGCGAGCTACTCCAGCTGAGCGCCAGATGGTATTTAATGAGATCCTGCAAGCAGCATATCAATTGATGACTGATGTGTTTGGAAACTATGTAATACAGAAGTTCTTTGAGGTAAGCATAGCACTAAGTGTATGAATGGAAATGCAAACAAAATGCTGTAAATCTGGTTAAATTTAGCTGGTTGTGTCTTAACATTATAGCAGAATTCTACTGGACTTCCACAGAACCTAAGTGTGCAACACTGCACATGCTTCTCTGTTCTGTATCCCCTGCTTTTTTCATAAAGGGCACAGTTTCTCTTTACACTGGAGGTGCATGTGTTGGTGAACATTGTTGAAAGTACAGGCTGCACACTCAGGCTTTGCAAACCTTTTAGCAGAACTTACAGAGACCTTCAGCAGATGAAAGGGACCATAAATATTTGAAAGATACTTTTTATTGGTTACTGCATCATGGTATAGAGTGGGTCTGGAAAATGCTCTTGCACTCAAAATAAATAGCTCTCTGAACTTCATCTGGTGCTGTATATGAAGAAACTCACATAAAGTGTATTGAGGTGGAAGAATTTTGAGTAAGGGATGTCAAAAGATACATCCAATATTACAACAAAGAGTATTGAAAACACCTTTGTTTTCTGTTAAAAACTGTGGCTAAAAAAAAAAAAAAAAAGCCTTATCAAAGAGTTACAAGATTTGGCTTGCACAGAGACAACAAAGTAATAGCTGTGTCCCGGAAAAAGTTATATGTAGGAAAGGTATCTAGCAGAGTGTTCTTTAAATCAAAGATCATATCAAAATCTCTTGGTAGATAGAAGCTGAAGCTGGAAAATTTCCAGTAAGATAGTTACTGTAAACAAGGACATAGTTTTTAGTGAGTAGCTTGTGAAACAATGTGCTCACTCTTTTAACCTTTTTTTTTCTTTTACAAATCAAAATATCTTCTAAAAAGCATCACTGAGGTATGGTGTGTAAGATCTTAATCTCGCTCAAGGGTCATCAGTTACTGTTTTTTCCATACTATTAAGTTAAATGGATACATAGGTAATTATTGTCAGTTGAGTGTTTTCAACGTAATTCCGCGGAACAGTTCTCAAGAAAAAAGTGCACTTGGCCTCATGTGTAGAAAGGGACCTTAGTTCACTGTGTAAGTGGGCCATCACTTCTGTGTCCTCTCTTGTACTGTGACAACTGCTGATCTTGTGTGGGGATCTGGGAACAGGGTTATGTGTATTATGAAGCTTGACTTCTACACTCCTCAGTGTGGAGCAGCACAGAAGTTGTAGCAGCGCCACGAATGGGACAATATAGATAGGAATCAGCTACTGGTGAAAAACATTGGTTGAATCATACTCTTAACACAGCCATTGTATAAAACCATTTTGATTGTGCTCTGCAAAGCCCAAGTATTAGTAGATTTCCCAAAGGGCCCACAGTAAGAATGATTGTTCAGGAATGAGGTGAAGTTACCAAGAAGCTACTCCAGGGGTTGAAATACCTCCCCTCACTCCCCTTGTTCCCTCCTGGTACTGCATACATATACATAAAGCTTGTTGAATATGCAAGATGTGAGATACACTGGCCAGTACGAGTTTGAGATATCAGAGAAAACCTGATTTGGATTCATATATTATAGTGACCTGTAATCAATTTGCGTGGTATAATTTGTCTGAATAAGTGGTTTATTGCATTTAAATATTCCTACAGACAGACGAGTATAAACTATTTTGATTTCTTCTGTTGTCTTTCGAGGTCATGCATTTGATAGCAGGTATGTGACTGGATGTGGAATATTAGAAAATGTTGCATTTAGAAAAGAAAATATTCTGGTAAATATACTCACCAAAAATACAAAGTGAGAAATCATTCAAGTATTACAATCAAAATTGTATTACAATCATGTAGTACATTGTCTGACATGTAAATTCCAGCATGCTGCAATATGTCTTCATTTGTTGACTGCATATTTATTTTCTTTTAGTTTGGAAGCCTGGATCAAAAGTTAGCCCTAGCAACACGCATTCGTGGTCATGTTCTGCCATTAGCCCTCCAGATGTATGGGTGTCGTGTTATTCAGAAAGCGCTCGAGTCAATCTCACCTGACCAGCAGGTAATTGTAAGTTAGAGCAATACTTTTTTTTATTTTATTTTTTTTATTGTATCCATCTTTTTACTTGCTTAAATTACTGATTATTCACTTCATCATGAAGGCACTAAAATAGTCGTTTAAATGAAAATACTGAGGCACACAGTTAAGACCAGTGAATATGAAGGTTGGAGTTAGGATGAAATTAAATTTTTACTCCTTTGAGGGAGAAGAAAAAAAATTGTAAAGACAAGGATAATCTTTTCTTTCAGAATGAAATGGTGAAAGAGCTGGATGGCCATGTTCTGAAATGCGTGAAAGATCAAAATGGAAACCATGTTGTACAAAAATGTATTGAGTGTGTTCAGCCCCAGTCGCTCCAATTCATCATTGATGCATTCAAAGGGCAGGTAGTGTCAATGGTTCATTTCCTTTTATGTGGGTTGCTTTGCATGTCCTTGTCCATCTTTGCATATACAGGATAGCATTTGGCACTTTGCAGTCAGCTTGGTTTGAGTAGGATGAAAATAGGGATGATAAAATGGAAAAGCTGTTGAAGAGACAGTTAACATGCTGTAAAAAGATAAGTCTGTTGGAGAGGAAGCTCTAGAAAGACCTACTTGGATGTATGTATTATAAATACCCCCAGTGGATGTAATATAAATACATATAAGGGATTTGGTGATTTGCCAGGCTTTCTGTTTGTTTTGAGATAACACCATTTCAGATTTCCTTTATAACTTTTGCCACTTTTTTATATAAAGTATGTGCTCTCTAGCATATATTTTTCATTAAAAATTCCGTTCTCTGCTTTTGTTGCTTATGTTGCATGTGTCTTTCAGTCCTTCCCAATTAATGTCAATTGTTAAGGAACTACTGTGATGAAATACACTAATCTGTTCCCTACATATGGGCTGGTGTTGAGTGAAAGGAGGTGGTATTTGTTTACTTACGGTCGGGATTTTTGTTTTATTTCCAAAAAAAGCTATTAATACAAGATTGTTGCTGTGCTACAGTCTAGTGAATACGCTCCAGCTAAATAACATTTTAATACTCTGAGACAAGCATGTACTTTTGTCGCCTTGAGAAGAATCATAAAAATCTTACTAGCTTGGCTGTGTAACTAAATTTTACTTTAATGAATGGCCAAATATATTTCCTAATAAAATCTATGATAGCTTTCTCTCATATTTTACACAACAACACTACCTGAATTGCTGTGGTACATAGTAGTAAATTCCGCACCAACGTTTCTAGGGTCGGGTTTTTTTATATCAAAAACTGTGTACATGAGGTACATGAGATGCAGTTTCTAAACTGTAAATAGAGCCTGTTTACTGAAGTGAGACTATGTTTGCTAAACATTCATCCTGAACTTCAAATAATTATATATAGACAATATCAGCTAGTATGAAAGTGGCAAATGAAAAATGCCACACTTTACTCATCTCACCTAACAATATGTATCTTTTTCACCTTCCTGCATCATTTGGATTGATGTCTAATCAGATAGGATTCTGTGTTCAGTCCTGGCCAACGCTTAAATCTTCTGAATTAATCCCTAAAGCACAAACCTAGCTTCTAGAGACGCAAGCAAAAGGAATAAGCAAGATTTTGGCTGTATGCTTTGAATAGTTATTTACAAATTTTGTATCTATAACAAGGAACCTGTTACATGTGCTGGAACATGAAATTGTTCAAAATCAGCCACCATAATTGAACTCCTCTTTGTAACTGCCCAAATCTTAAAATTTGGAAATTAAGTACAAAGTTAAAAGGAAAGCTTGAAAGTTGAACTGCACTTACCTAATGGTCATACTTTCAGGCTTTCCTTTGCAGCTAGGTAGGCTTGAAACATTGTAATGAACGCTTGAGTTCTTTGTTGTGTGGCTACTGGAGTCCTTGACACACAAAAAACTGCTTTTTCATCTTTTCCCGACTTCAGCTGGAAATGGAATTCTGGTCTTGACAGGCAAAGCTTTTTTTAATAGAAGTAGTTGGCATGTTCAGTTCCATTTTGAATGCACTAATATTACTATATCTGTGAACTCCAGTTGGCTTAACTTGAGTTTACAATCCTGTTTCAAGGTATTTGTACTTTCAACTCATCCATATGGTTGTAGAGTAATTCAGCGCATTCTGGAGCACTGCACTGCTGAGCAGACTTTGCCCATCTTAGAAGAACTGCATCAACACACAGAACAGCTAGTGCAGGTTAGTGCATGTGTATTCATTCTTTAATACATTTTAGAGCTTTTTATTGTTATCATAATTTATTCCTATACTCTTGTTTAAGAAATAATTTAAATGCATTTGGCTCTTTTTAGTTTTGTAGACATTGATTTTTTGTTTTTCTTTCCTTCCATAGTTTTAATGAAAATGAATTTGGAAGTTGGGAGGCAAAGAAGATATAAAAAGCCTTTTTCTTGCACTTTTGACTGTAGCTTCGAATATACATTGTAAATGCACAGAATTAGTATTTTTTTTTATTGCAAAGACTTTCTTTTTGTAGTTTGTCTTGATTCACTCTGGTGTCTTCCAGAAAATTTCTAATAATGTCTAAACACAAATACATTGTAAACTTATTCCCGATAGTGAAAGGGTTTCTGTTTTCAGTATGAATTTTCACCCATAAAAAGGCAAGAATTGCCTTTTGTGACATATTCACAATCAAGTTTATTTCTCAGTGGTTTCTTGTGTATACAAGTCTCTAGTTAAAACACAACTGTCTTGCTGAACTAAAGTTCAGAGAGATACTACAGCTGTTAAAAAAAGCATGATTTTAAATTTGAGGATTTTTTTCTTTAAGAGGATAAAAGATACTCTAGGAAAATGCTGGTTTTACAGATTATTTGCATTTTTCATGTAAAATTTCCAGTCCATTAAGTAATCCTTGATGCAGTATTTCGTGCATCACTTTTTTCCTGTAATGTTGACATTATTGTATTTTCCTTATATCCATGCAAATAGTAATTTGAAACTTTATACTCATGTACAAAAGCTGTATTTATTACTGGGTATGAACACAAAAGAAAATTGAAGTAATCTTATTTTCAGGATCAATACGGAAATTACGTTATTCAGCATGTACTGGAGCATGGTCGTCCTGAAGACAAGAGTAAAATAGTTTCAGAAATAAGAGGAAAAGTTCTAGCTCTGAGTCAGCACAAATTTGCCAGGTATTGCACAGCCTTCATATATTAAAGATTCACTAACCTTGTAAAGTTGTAGTGTTGGATTTATTTATTGTGTTACAAAAAGGATATAATAATTCTTTTTCTGTTGTGTCACTTGCCTCCTGAAATTTCATATTTTTATAGAGATGAATGGTAGTGGCATTTCTATACTAGATTTGGGGAATGGAAAGGGTACTGCTGTTTTGTACAAAAACAAAGGCAATTATGTGGGTTTATGGGATGGCTTTTGTTTGTGCAAGTGCAGGGAACGGGTCCTAAGTCTCCATGTGAGGATCCCCAGAGCCAGGTGAAAGGCTCTTCTAGAAAATGCCTGATACGATGACAACAAGCTGGCACTTCCTGACTGTCCATCCAGCCAAACAATTTACAAGTATAACAAAGCTTGCCTTAAAAAGTGGTGATTCAGTCTGACAAAGATTTTCTGCAGTAGGAAGTCTCAAAGACTAGGAGTTCTGGAGTATTCTGAAATTAGAACCTAAACATCATACTTTCATGCTTTTTGCTGAAATATGGATTATTTGGCCTTTGCTTAAGGAAAAACACACCTCAGAATTCATCCTGGATGATGTAGCGATACTAACCTTGTCATCAACATTAAGTAGAAATGCACTGTGACATTTATGGGGGCATTTGTTTTAAAATTGTTTGCAAACTAGCAAGTTCATCTGGATTTTTTTCTTTGTCTAAATAGAATGGTTCATGATCCTCTAACTTGCTTTATTTCTAAAGCACAAACTTAGGACCAGAATGACTTTGCTGTATTATAACCTTTCATGGCCTTCCCAGCTTCTGAGATACTTGGAAGGTCAGACACTTCCAAAAGGAATATTTAACAGAATCTCTGATGTAGGCGTGCTCCTGGAAAGTGCCTTTATTCAAAAAGCAGGAAGCTCGTATCTGGCTTTCTCTGTTGTGTCTTCAAAAGGCCCACAAGCAAAGTAGATGTACTAGAACACATCTGCAGCCTGAGGTCCAGTATATCCACTGTAGGACCAGCAGAAAATCTCTCCTACGAGTTAATAAGTATTGGAAAGTAACACTTTTCACACGGGTAGGGGTGTGTAACTTCCCTGGCATTACAGACTGAAGATTTGGAAATCAGGACTTGATGTATTTGCTTTTTACTGGAGTTAAGATAGCTGACCTGTTCAGAAAAATTTAAAATTGCTATGTAAAAGAATGTTGCATCTTCAGTCCCCTGATGCATTTGTCTTACTTTTCAGCAATGTGGTGGAAAAATGTGTAACTCATGCTTCTCGTGCTGAAAGAGCTTTACTGATTGATGAGGTGTGCTGCCAGAACGATGGTCCTCACAGTGCCTTATACACCATGATGAAGGACCAGTACGCCAACTACGTCGTGCAGAAGATGATTGACATGGCTGAACCTGCCCAGCGGAAGATAATAATGCACAAGGTACATTTGTACATAGTTGTAGTGATTAAAAAACATTATCTATGTGAATTTTTCTGCTAGAGGACCTTTCCCTCTAGATGTGAAGCTCACTACTTCTGTCATCTAGAACTTGATGTATAAGCATTAAATTCAGTGGAGCTTGAGAAAGCAGAATGCACTCAGGTCTCTGAACACTGACCTAAAAATGGAAATCTACAGAAAAATTATTTCACAGCCTCTCTTTGTGCCAGCCTTTATGTGGAAATACTTCTAATATGGTAATGTAGTATCTGTCATTGTTGTTAATTTAATGGAATCATACAGGTTTCTCTTTTTATTTGCTAGTTGAGGATATTAATCCATTCGGCAGTTCCCCCAAAAGAGATTCCCACACTTGCTAACATACAGGCACATTTTCTGCTTAAGCATATCCAGACATAGAGAAAAGTGCTATTGCCTTAAAGGCCCTGGGCTATTTAGCAGAGGGCTCAGGATATTCCTGTAGCTCTGCTTCCCCCATTCACCCAATAGGACTCTCCCACAAAAGTACTGCCTCCCTTCTGCAGTGATGGGTACTTCAGCTGTTTGGTGAGTCAAATGCTGGCTTCTCGCATCTTTTTGCAAAGTATTTTGAACTGTAGTCACCTCTACTTAAAAGTTTGGATGTTAAAAAAAAAAAAAAAAAGGCAAACAAAACCTTCTTGTTATTACAGATTCGACCCCACATCACGACTCTGCGTAAATATACCTATGGCAAACACATTCTGGCCAAGCTGGAAAAGTATTACCTGAAGAACAGTGCTGATCTGGGGCCAATTGGTGGACCACCAAATGGGATGCTGTAAAAGACAAAGAGAAATGGAAGAAAACTTAAATTGTGAATTATCAAAACCTACAACTTAACTCTAAATGTTCTGATTTTTTTAAATCTATTTATTGACTTTGTTCATCCATTTGTAAAATTTTTATTCTTGTGTATATTTTTGGGGAGTGAATTAATAAAAAAAAAATAAAAATATCTCCAGCCCTGATCCGGAGACCTATCAGATTGGATGGCTGGCAAAGCACAGAATGCCTGTATATGATGTAATTGTATCAAAATAGCTGTCACATATTTTGTAAATTTTTACCTTGTAAAGTCACTGAAATAGTTTTTAAAGGGAAAAAGAACAGTATTCTTTTAATACACTGGCTTGCAATCTGGTAGGTCTACCCAGCATCATAGCACAACAGGTTTATAGAGTTGTATATAGAATTAATCCTTATTTTTCCCTTTTGTGTGAAGTCTTTTATACCAGATTAAAATTGATCAGCTGCATAAACATTATTTAACATGTTGAAAAGTTAAGTTGTATTTTGGTGGTTCACAACATCCTATCCAAATAACAAACAGGGCACAGCAAATTAAAGTAGGGAATAACAAAACAATGGAAACTTTAAAAGACTAGCTTTCGGCACTTGCTGTGGATACAGGTTTTTTTAAATGGTGCCCTAAGGTTTTCTCTAGCGATGTATTAAAAATAAAGTGCTGTATATACTTATATATTTAATTGTTGTACAAGGTAGAGGGATTAAAATTATGGTGGTACTTCCATTCAGTAAAGTGCGCTGTTGGAAAAGGAGTGATTCAGTAAAGTATGCTGTTGGAAAAGGAGTGAACCCTGTATTAACTTTACAGTCAATTTTAAAAGCAGGAAAAGTAGAGATTTGTATTTTTTTATTTTGCATATAGAATTGTAAGGATTTGAAAGTGTTGAGCATTTATTTTGCTTTCTCACTGTAGATGCGAAAATTAGTTAATGATGAAGAGAAAAGGGGCCACTGAAAAGTAAACTTGATAGCTCAACATTTAAGCATGATTGATTAAATATTCAAATAGCTTTTTGCTTCCTATAAATATATGCATTGTATACGTGTAGTTAATAGGTGTAAGTTTACAGTTTGAAAACAAATCTCTCGTTTCGATGTTTATTACAAAGCCTTGCTAATTTAGTAGTGATGCTTACCTTGGTTGTACAGATGTACATTTGTAAACCTTCATGCTGTAAATGTAATTTGTTTTACCCCTTTTTGGGACAAAAATTTGCATTTTAGTGTATATTCATATCCCCATTCCCTTCTTTCCCCCTGGCATATAGTGTTGTATAATGTAAATTTATTTCAGCAAATCAAGAGTGATTTTTTTAAAATTCTATCTTTATATGGTTTCAAAAATATGAACTGGCTTTCTTTTTATCTATTGTGAGAAACATTATGTTTTGTTTATAACATAGCTGTTGATTCTGTTCATATGGACACTTTGGGAAATCAATCTGTTCAAATTTTAAATTGGGGTAAATAAGCATAGTAAGAAGTGGACTGAAATATTTGGTTATCACAGAAACCAATGCTTCTTCCATCTTAATAAATGTGGCATGATTTTTTTGTACAGAAGAGTACTGTATTTTTGAATAGCCTTCTCCCAGCATAAAGCAAATATGTATGATACTGTCAATTTTTTTCTCTGGACATATGACATTGTAACAGTAACATAAAGATGATGTACATTTACAAGCGGCCTTATGTACATTTCCCAATGATCTTTTTAAGGCAGAATTGTGACCATATGTGTATAATTAAAATCCTTTTTAATCCTTTGCCTATGGAAATATTTTGGAAAAAGCTTACTTTGTATATTCAGTTTCTGAAAGATAAAGAAAGTGCTTTGTATGTTGTTGAAGTAAGTATTTTGTGTAAAACGTTGGATGGCTTAACCTAAAGTTTTGATCAACGTGATAGTTTGGAAACAATGTCTTGAGCATTGATCAGATAAAAGGCTGTTATGGTAGGGGTGTGATCATGAGGAAAGAAAATAGTAGTGGTATAAACTTGTATAAGGATTTCTGTCATGTTACTGTTGATACCAGGTTTACATAACTGTTACTAAAGCATACATCTGAGGCGCTGCTTGTCTAATGGTAGCGTTAACTCATTAATAGGCAAATGGGAAAGCGTGTCCTGGCCTGCTTCCAGTGCCTGCATGAAGTGATGTAGTAGGCCTTGTTATTTTGAGTAAGCACAATTCTAATTGCCAAGTAGTTTTTGCATGGCAGTTCACAAAATTCCTCTCTGGAGGTACAAGCCCTGTCATTGGAGCCAGAGCTTTCCCACAGTCACCCACAGGATGACTTCTGAGCCACTTCCTTGGACACATCAATTCTCCTCAGTGACTATCTGTACCCTGTGTAGCTGTGCCGTGTGTTGTAATCCACTGAGCCGACATTCCTTCAACATGTAAGACAGTACATCAGGCTTTCGGGGATGTCCAGGCAGAAACTTATAATGTCCCAGTACTTTGTCCCTGTAGCACTCATGCCATGGTTGAATTTAAACAGTCCTGTAACTGTCATCCTTGGTGCTTTCAGTATCTTGAACATAATCTTCCACTTGCTCTCCTAAAATCATTTGTGCAGAAATTCTGTCCAGGAACATGAAAATCACTGGGTTTCCTTTCAACTATTTTAGGCTTTGGGTAGAACCACTAGACTTTTTGCTCAAGTATTGCTTTTTGATATAGATTGTTTATGGACCAGTTTGATTAGGTTTGACTCCAGGTGGCTCGTATTGAATAATGTAATGTTCACATGTATATACTGTAAAAATCAAAATGAAAATGTGTGAATAACACTGTGTGAAATACATCTGGTCTTGTGTTTTTTCCTGTAGAAAACCAGCCCTGTTCTCAGTTACGTGACTTGTCTGTGTCTGTGGAACTCAGTTTTGGGAAGGTGCTCTCTTCTGGTGGGAATCGGGCAATTATTGAAGAACCCCAGATTAGATCATTAAATTTCCAGAAGAGTTCTGAGCAGCTAAACCTTCCTATTGTTTTACAAAAATCTTTACTGATGTCTAGTTAAGGCTACAGCCTGATGACAGTTTCTTCGTACATTCCTGGATCTAGGGTGAGTTCTGGAGCATTTGAGAGGCTTAGCTTTCAAATAGGAGATTGTTAGCTCTCTATGGCATCCCTGGATCCACGCTCATTTCTGTTACTGCCCAGGTTTTTTTCAAAGGAAAAAGATTGTTAGCGCTCTCTGCTATGCTTGGATCCACACTCACTTCAAAGAACAATTTTTAGCTTAAGGTGTGGAGCGAAGTGGTCTGACTGCAGAAGAAGTGAGCCTGCTCTCTGGTGTTAAATAACTCACCCCTGCACGGAACAGCTGTAATGCTTTCGCCTCCATCCCAGATTTTTCCACCAGAGCATGGGGAATATTGAGGTTTTGGGGTTACAATGCCTAGATGCTTTAGAGTGCTGATGCAAATTCGGAAACCACTCTTCTTCACATTGCTCTAAGTAACAGGTATTTGGAGAGATGCTCATGACTCACCACTGCGTCGTAGCATCAAAGTGGGGTTGGTCTGTCAGTCAGTTTTGTTCCATGAGAATGTTTGACGCTCAGCATACCAGTAACTAGGAAAGTGGGTAACAGTGAGTGACAACAACTCCCACCCTGTCATTTGGGGAAGTAAAGCTGAGAGAATGACTGCAAAAGTATTTTAAGATCTAGTGACTGGTCATTAAATTTGCAGATTGGATGTAAGTCGTGCCTGGGGAGGAAATCCAGGGTGAGCTCTCCAGAAAAGCACTTTGATCCTGAGAGCAGCAGCTCCCTTTGTAGTGCTGATGCATTTCTCTGTTGCTGCTTGAGGAAGAAATGGGAAAAGCCATGTGCTGTATCTGAGCTGTCCCAGCCTACAGTAGGGCAGTGGTTCACATTGTACAAACCTACTGATATCACTTGAAGTGACCCCCGAGGTCTCATTAATCTATGGACAATACTGATGTTGAGATGGGCTATAGGCAATGCTTTGCTCTGCACAAAGAGTTTCAGAATCAGGCACTATCTGTGCCCAAAAGTTGCTTATTCAAGCACCTCTTGGCTTGGAAATGCGGAACCATGGTTCCTGTCAGAGATATATCCCTCTTGGGGCTCTGCTTGGTTCCTAGTCTTGAGCTAAAGAGGTTTGGGAGAACTTGGCACATGTAGATCCTGCCTGCCAGGAAGAGACAATTTGAGAGACACTGCAGAGCGAGCCTGGGGTGTTGGCACTCCTGTGCAGCAGAGCAGCCCAGGCCTCCCCCACTCGGTCATCAGAAGGGGTTAGAAACCAGCACAGTTGTCATGGAAGGACAGGCACACAGTAAGGATGGAAGGATGTCCACCCAGTGCTGAGAGCACTCCAGGGCCGTGCTGGTGCAGGAAAGGAGTAACTGCTTTAGCCAAGAGAATGAAACAGATCACGAAGACTCTCAGGAAGCGACCACCCTGTGTCAAGGCAGGGAGCAGTAGGGAAGCCTGAGCTTACGGGTTTAAATGAACAGCCCCAGGGAGGTGATGCTGGAGCGTTTCCTCCATCGGCCCGTGGGACGGAGCCTGCTCCCTTTGCATGCTGGCTCTGTGGTCAGGGAACTTGCCCGACAGAAGAGATGCTTGAATTAGTTTCCTTTACCAGCCTCAGGGTTTTGAACCCACCTCCCTCACTTCACAGGCATTTTCCTAACCACAAGGAGCTGGGCGGGTTCACTTTCTACTCCTGAATCTGGGCTGGGCTTTTAGCACAGCTTGAACCATTCATTGCATCACAAAGAGCACAAGATGGAGCATGACTACTAAAGCACGCAGGTGGGAGTGGGTGGGTTCTGCGTTTGAGATCGTTGTCTCCACCTCGATTCTCCCAGACTCACTTAATGCAAAATATATCTTGGGAGCAGCATTCCCTCATCATTAACAGACTGGAAACTTTCCAGAGGCTTTATAAAAAGCAGTTGAAATGTAGGAAGACGTATTCTAAAGACTCTCTTACTTGCATTAGTAAGAACAAACATTGGAATAAAACGTTCACCCTCTCACCAGCATTAGTACTCTGGGCACAGAGTACTCTTTCTCCTCTGCTTGCACAGTGTCTACTCAACCCTAAATTCCCTAGATCTGGAATCTAGAGCCAGGGGCACATTGCAGGTGACACAGCCGATGTACTAGACCATTAGACAGGGAGAAACCCCTTACACAGCTGAGCTGTGTAGCCCTAATGAGCTTTATTTGAGCTTCAGTCCTGCCTAGAGGGTTCAGATTTCCTGGCAGCCGCACAGCACCGCAGCCTTTACTCAACTCAGCTGCTGGATCTTTTCCCAGCCAGGCCTCAGGGAGGGAGCCAGCCCTTCCCCATCCCAGCAGTGTTCAGGTGGTGGAGGCTGTTGGGGAAGGCAGCCCGCTTGTCTGCAGATCACAGGGCAGGTTCACACGCTTCAGTTTCACAAACACTGGCTTTGGTTACTGGCTGCAGGTTGTATCCACAGCATGGAGCTCCATGGTACTCCACCACCACAAAGGAATGTCACTGGTGGGGACTGGCGAGGAATTGGCTAAGCCTGCTGAGGCCCCTCTCCTTACAGGTCACATTGGCTGTGCCTTCTCAGGCTGCCAGGCCACAGTCTGCTCCTGTCAAAGGGCTTTTCACAGTGTTGGGAAAGCAGAACCGTTTCAGGTATCACTCAAAGCAGGTCCCAAAATAAAGTAAGATCCCCCAAAAACTGCTTGCTGAGGGCTAATGGAAACGGCAAGAAGGGGAGTGTTACGGCAAGGGGGCACAGAGGGAGGTGGTGGCAGAAAGCACTAGCCAGCCTGGACAGCAAGGGAGATAATGGCAATTCACAGCTCCATTCTATTCTCCCTCGAGTGCAAATATAGGCACTCCATTCCTTATCCTCATGAGGATCAGAAGTTAGAGGTTCCCTGGTGGAAATGAAGACCAACCTTTCCTCCCCTGTATGTCTCCTTTTCTCGAAGAGAGCTGAAAAACAGCATCAGAAAGTATTTGCAATTCTCCCCCTGCAGGATCAGTCCAGGAAGAGACGTAAGGACCTTGGGGGAGGATTCAGCCCAGTTGCTTGGGCTCAGGTCTGGTGGGTCTGCTTCAGTGCTGTTCACTGCTCCACAGCAGTGTGTGTGAACTGGATCCAGAGGCTGGTACAACAATCAGAGCAATCGCTCATTAAGCAAGAATTACAGAGCAAGGTTGAGGATCTGAGGATGGACAAACTCAGTGCAAACCACAGAATCAATAACAAACCCCTGCATGAAGGGACAGGATAAATGGAGCAGAGTTCACTCTTGTCAGAGCTCCAAGCTGTACACTGATCTCTTTCAACTGGACCATATGGCTCTTAAAAAGCCTTTTTGTATGAAAACTGGCTATCTTAAGTACTCCAAAATTCACATGATAATGCCTATTTCCTTGAAATGTCATGTGTCTCATGAGAACCAAGGGTTTGATTGTTTGAGAGTCACACAAGCTTACATCTTTCTGGGAAAGGGTCTCTCACTCAGCCCTACCCCATGTATCACCCCCTCCACACACAGGGAACCAAAATCCCAGAGATTTATCCGGGTGTTAAAGGTCACCCACTCCACACTTCAGTGAAGTGCTGCACGGCTCCTGCTGGCCACTTGGAGAAGGGATATTCCCACAGGGGCCACACAGCAACACCTCATTAGCAAGGCTATGGGGAAGACACTATCCCAGTTCAAAACCACTTCTGTTTAGGTGTAGATACTTCCACGCAGGCACATACACTGGGAATAGATCCTGTTGTCTGCTTAAGGATCTGGGGAACATTCCCTAAGACCTTGCTGCAGCCCAGCCTCTACCTTCTATTCCAGAAGCACTTCTTAGGTGGCTTTGGACACCTTCATATACACAATGGGTCTCTTCACCTATCAGGAACCAGAAACCAATCTGCAACATTTGATAAATCAATGATTAAAAGGAGGAGGGACGGAAGAGAAGGCAGGACTAGGCGCAAAGGGTTTGTTGGGGGTAGGAGTGAGAATAACCTTATATTGCAGACTAGGATGGGGTGAGAGAAGGAGAAACAAAACATCCACATTCCCACACACATGCTCACATGCTACTGTAGCCATGGTATAATAAACAACCATAAAGACCCTTTAGTTTACCAGTACTGGGAGCAGGGGATGGGGAAGGCAGAAGGACCACCTTGAGAACCAAACAGTATCTTTAAAAAGTACATAAAGTAATCATAATAGTAATAAGACACTTTATGTACAGCAAAACCTTCATTCCAGGCTTCCCTGTGAAGAACAGCTAGTTTCACCTAAATCACCTAATCACCTAAAAAGAAATCAAACTATAAAAAGGAAACAAAAAAGTAGAAAATATTAAGCAGTTCAAATATCTGTGTTCACCCTGCCAAAGTCATTGCTGCTTAGAGTGGGGCAGGCTGCAGGCACACATGCCACACTGAGCTTAAACCTATGGTAAAACCCCAGCTCTCTCCTCCCCCTAGACATGTATGTCAGCACTGCAGGAACCCACCCCACAACTCAACAGGGTTACAGCCCTTGCTCCCCTCCTTCCTTTCTGTTCCTCACTCATGTACAACCCCTCCTGCCCTCTTCCCTCCGGTCATGCTCCTGCCTCCCACCTGAGCAGATGCTCCCATGGTGGTGGGTCATCACCAGTTACACATGCTGACAGGCAGGCAGCTCAAGCACAGTTTGATCTCTGCTCCAGCCTTGCACCAGCTCCATCCCCACAGCACAGGGGCATCAACCTCCCCTGAGGGCAGGGGTTGCACCAGCCCCACTCCCAGCTGGGGTGACAACAGGATCCAGCCGAAGACATTCTCCTAATGAATGCACGAGAAGGTCCAGGGTGAAGGATGAGACAGGATGGGTGGAGAATCAGTGAGTGAATCAACGCTATGACAGCAAGGGCTGAGAGACACTCGTACCACCTGGAGGGGCATGGCCGTGGGGTGACTGCACACAGACAGACAATGTCTGCGGAAACAGGTAAGTGGCCTCGAAATGCTAAATGAAGGGTGATAATCACGGCAAGATGCATTCTTTTGGTTAATCAGGAAGAAAACCTGTATGTTATATCATAGCAATTTCACGGCATAGTCACAGCTGGGAGCAAGAGTAAATGGTAAAACCAGAAGCTGGCCCTAGAGCATCATGCCACATAGGCCCTCAGCCAGCCTGGGGTCCAGATCACATCAGCTTGATGAAAAGATAAAGAACCAACAGTATTTTTCACATTGTTCCAAATATTAGCTCTAACCAACAGATACTGAAATGGAACAAAAACCTCTGCTGCAGCCTAACCCTGCTCTCATGACTGCTCTGCTGCAGCATTTTCTTCTCCCAAGACCTCAGCTTTTTTGCATATGTAGGAGTACAAAACCTGCTTTGGCAGAATTCCTGGAGAAGTGCTTACTCAACTTCTCCTTGTAGCAGAAACACCTAACCCAAGTCACTTTGCTGTTTGAAAGTGACAGTCTTGAAGCACACAGTTTCCTGTGGACTGAATACTTCTTTCTTTTGGTTAAAACTCTGATTTTCTCCTTCATTTGGAACTTTTTAACCAGCACTAAAGCACTAGTTTATGCAAAAAACTGATAGCTAACTTCAAGAGTACATTGTATATTTGATAGAGTCAGAAAGGAACAGGCGCCACATCTCACAAGGAGAAGTTTTATTGAAGTTTCATGCAAATTATTCAAGCATAACCTATCATAAGATAGAGCATAAGCCTCTATCACAAATCAAGACAATAAAGGAATACACGGAAAAACTATAGGAATCCTTTGATAAGAGATTATATTTCATTTGACATGGAGTCCCCATCTCTCCCAGGCAAATAATGGATCTCTGTAGCACTGCCATAGCCATCTGTAGGGTTAAAGCTTACACATATTGTCACAGCATTCATCGAGGTACTACAACAGCACTAAGTATCACAGCCCGTATTTTGCACAGTGGTAGGGAGCTATGAAGGGTCCAACTTCTCCCATGGTCAGAGGGCTTGCAACTCAGGCATCCAACCTGCAAGTCTTGGTCTCAGCATTTCCCCACTGAATGCACTGAAGAAAGCTCTTGTCCCTTGTGGGAGCACAGGATCAATGGAAATGCCCCTGGAAGAGTCAGACTGGCTGCCAAAGAGAAATTCAGTGGGTACCAAGATGGGAGTGCCATGGAAATAGCACAGCTCTGTCCTTGCTGTGCTTCTTCCCTTTTCTCTGAAGCTCCCAGCAGCAGCAGCCGCCTGTCTGTAGGTTCCTGGGAATCATGATACTCCTCTCTGTGCTCATTTTCATGCCAGGGCAAACCCCATTCTGTGCTCAAATTATTTAGGGTCATGGAGGTCGAGGGATCATGCACTTGCAAGCCAGACTGAGTCACTGCCAGTGAGTTACCCTGGGCTGACCACATAGGTAAGTGTGTCACAGAAATGCAGGAGAGCCTCTCCCTGGGCAAGGGAAAAAACAACAAAAAAGTGGTTATTCAGCTGAGTGCTTTGAGAAGTACCTGCAAGTACCACAAGACCTTAGAGAGGTGGGCCAAAAATTGTTGAACAGTGAAAGCATCAGCCAGTATTACAGCAAAAGGCCTCATTAAGGGAGAGAGAGTCAGTCTTTTCTTGTGGGCAACACCTGTGTGACTTTAGGGTAATGGGAAATCCCTCTGTAGATTTTGATGCACCAGCCTCCAAAATCCAGCTCTGAGGCTCTCTGTAATGAGCATGCAGGATCCTACCAGGCCCTCACATGCAGCATTAAAGCAATGCAGCTGGTTTTATTACAGCTGTTTACGAAAACTATCACAAAAGTGGCATGCCACTGCCACCTGGGCTTTTGCCAAAGGAAGCTCTGCTTAATTAGGTCAAGAATTATTCGGTTAGTGGAACAGACACATTTATATGTAGTTTTCAGTGTCCACACAGAAATTATTAGCAGGACACAGGGAAAGAGGATGGAGGAGAATGAAAAAAAATCATCAAACTCTTGGGAGAGGCAGACAAGTTGATTCAGTTAGTATCTATCTGACACTTGGACCATTAAAATTATTTGTTTAAGCTGAAGAAAAAACCCTCAGAGTTTTTGCAAGAGGGCTTATTCTTGTCCAAATAAGCAAGATCATCCCTTCCATCAGAGCATTACATTGGGAAGAAGAAAGGAGATCAGAGTAGACATTGCCTCAGGCTAACTTCACACTCCACACCTTAGGGTGGACCACAGGGGAGCCTCCTTTGGTCTCTCACTTCCTGGGAGTGAAAGCCAGGAGGCGGATGGAGTTGCTCAGAGATGTCTGACTCACTGCAAAGGCGGCTGGACAGAACAAGCAAAATCAGATATCACTGTGCAAGCATGCTGAGTGGGTCCAGGTGATCCTGCTGTAAATCACAGTGGGCATTTGAAAGGGTCAGAACCAATTATTTCTACATCAGTGCAAAAGGACATCCAAACCAAACTCCACATGATTTGCTAAGACATGCAAGGAGGCCGGAAGAGAGTTAAGTGTATTTGGTACCACCACCCTGAACAGAGAGATGATCTTAGGAATAGGGGACCCCTGGGTCTCTCTCTCAGAAGATGAGTAGCACAATGACTGGATGCCAGACATTGCACACTGGCAGACAAGCTTTTGGTAACACAGGATTGAGGGTCCAGGCTGCTTCCTCTGCAGACTTGTTCTTACACTCCTTATTGGTTTAATGACTGAGCAGATTGCTTTTTTGTTACTGCATGACGTTAGAAAGAGGGGGATGTGGTGTGAGCCATGGAGAATAGAGGCACTGGCCAGAGGAACTTCAAAGGGGAAGAAGTAGAGAAGATCTAGGCTAGCAAGAAATGAAACTTTGCAAATCTTCCTGTTCTATGCAGTCTCCAAATAGACCACCAGCCACGCTGTCCTAACCTCCTCCTATCAGGACAAACAATTCTTCCTCTTCCATCTCCAGGCTTTAGCTCACTGACGAAAGCTTCTTGTTGCCAGCTCAGTATTCTGAGGTACCGTCCATGGGAAAAACCCTGATACTGAAGGGAAGTGTCAGTGACAGTATTCCAAGCTCTTCCCAGACACCATCCCTTGTTTTGGGTGCAACCTCACACCAAAACGTTTCTGAGTCAGCCTGAATCTGAATGCATTTAACTAAATGCATTTAAGATGCTGTAACTGCCCCATGTGTCCAGAGGCACCCTCTTTCCTCTCTGTTCTCTTCAGTAATCACCACACAAATTCAGGCATTCACCTAAAGCCTTGCCTACACATTATATCTGAGAAGTGAAATGCATGAGAACTCTGTGGGTTTCCTGTTCTTATAAGCCCTCTTTAGTCAACTGAGATAAAAGATAGGGGGAAAAAAGAGTTTCCTCTCTGTCACAAAAGCAATAATAGAGAAAATGGCAATCATCAGCAGGGAAGCCAGCTACCTGAAGTCAACTACTGATAGCACCCATTAGCAGTGAGTTGTCAACTCCACCACCTCAGGAGGCAGGCAGACTGGACACTTAAACCAATCTTTATATTTGCACATACTCTAACTTCACACTATGTATCAGGGAGTATACTCCTCTTCTTCATCCCAAGGTGTCAGGCTGTAGCATACTCACACAAGTTTGTCAACAGATGAAGTCACTGAGATGTGATGTGTGAGCCTGTCCAGCTGGACGCCACAGATGTGATCCAGTCCTTGTTAAGGAACTAGAAGCAGAATCAGCTTTTTCTTAACCCAACCCCCCTTCATCACAATCCATTAATAAACCATTTAAGGACATGTGGCTACAGGAGAAGAGACAGTAACCTGCTCTGCTGGCTGCACCACTGCTGCAGGGTGAGGACACACGGTGACAGTGGCCACATCCTCACACAGTACTGTGGGAAGGTCCAACATCTGGAAAGCCAGGCAGGCATCTCCTGTTGCTGTGTGATACTCACATTTACTGAGGGATAAGGGTTGATGGCTTCTGCGAGGAACAGTGGTGGTTGCCCAAAAGCAACAGCAGCCATCCCTGCTCCCCTCTTGCTTCTGATGGTCATGGAAGCAGGGGGCTGGATTCCTCCTGCGGCTGTTTCCCCTCTTCCCATGGCAGGACACAGTTCAAACCAGCCCCTTTTCCCCATGGAGACTGAGTTCAATTGGGCTACACTGCTGGAAGCCCTTGATCCAGTTCTGGGAAATCCCCACAGCTCCACTGTACTGGGCAGAGGCAACCAACTCCTATGATCCCCTGAGTTCCAGGCTGCCAAGAAACTCCTCTCCATACAAGTCTCATCTGGCTTTTCAGCATGGAGCTCTTTTGACTGAAACCACAATACTTAACATGCTTCAGTGATCAAGCAGAGGGCACGGGAATGTCACTGAAAACACTTGGCTTCCAAACGCAGCATTGTTCTTCCCTTACCCCATTCACAGATCCCAACCAGAACATCCCAATCAAGTTCTAAACGTTTTCTAGCAAACCCAACAAGGAGTACCAAGTGCTATTTGATCTATCGAACACACACACACGTTCCCACTCTGGCATGAAACCCATATACCACACGACCCCACCAGTGCCTCACCTCTGCCCCCAGGTGTGTTTCCTCGCTCCTCCAGCTACCACGGTCCATCACATGCAGCCCTGGCCAAACTGGCCCCCACTCCACTGAAGTCTGTCAAAAAGGCTCATGGTGCCCAGCACACATTTCCCAATTTCCAGTAAAAACAATGCAGCTGGATGTCACCACTTGCCCACCAGGCCTGGGTGATGTTTTCAGCCTCATGCTCTGCTGGCCCCTGCACCAAGAACCTCTGTCCCAAAACCTATCCCAAAAGTCTCATCTCCAATGTTCTGGTTGCATCAAGTTCAAGACGTGACAGAGAGAACATGGTGGCCATAGCTCATCTGAAGGAAAGGCAGCGTGGTAGGAGTCATTCCTAGGAAGGCTGCATGAGTAATTTAAGAGAGAGGGAAAGAAAGCAAGCTAATTAAAGACGTGATAAAATCTCAACAGTTTTAGCCACATTGAATATCCAATTAGGTCTATGAAGCCTTTGGGCCACAGCTGTGGAAAGGGATTGTGGGTCTGGCAGAGATGGACCAACACCCACTGAGAGCCTCCGGAGCAGCCAAGAAACACCAGTTATGGCTCTTTTTGGGTACCCCTCCCCCATGCAGCCTCGGGGCAGCAGGGCCCAATGCCTGCAGCCTTGGTTACATCCCTCATCCGTCCAGCTGTTTTGTGGGAATGCAGTGCCCATTGGCCATGTGGCCAGCGTGTGCTCCTACAGCTCTCAGAAGCTGTAAAAAAATTCCTAAAAACTGCCTTTTTGTTTTGCTTAAAGAACATTTGCACACACATTGGGTTGCATTGTTTATAGCAAACACTTCAACATGCACTGGCACACATAGAGAAAGAAAAACAAGACAACCGAATGGACTGAAAGGGAACAGGAACTCCAGCCCTGACCCTTTGCTGGGGTGATACAATCCCGTGGCGTGTTTTTGCGGGATGGTTCATGCCGGCCTCACTTTTGCCAGCTTCGGTGGGACGTGCGAAGACGAATCCGCAGCAACGCTGAAGTAGTTTTTAAACTCCAGGAAAAAAATAAATAAAAAATAGGGTGACTTGCAGGAGGGCGCTTCTTTCAAAGCAGCATTTCTTGCCGCAAACCTCTAGCAGCATTTTTACACCGCGAGCGGCAGAAAAACGTGTGTACGAAGAGGCACGGGCAGAGGTTGCGGGGCCGACCCCGGGGACCCGCGGGGAGGATGGAGGGCACCCTCAGCCCCCCAAATACGTGTTTGTGGGGGGAGAAGCCCCCGCTGGAGGTGAGCGGGGGGGCTGCCCCGGGTGCGGGGCCATCGGGGAGCGCTCCCGTCCCTCTCCCCGGAGCGGCGCCGGGGGGAGACGGGCCCCCGGGATTTTCCCACAGTGAAACGGGAAGGGAGGGCTTTTAACAGCATCATTATTATTCTTATTATGAATTATTATTTTTAGCGAGAAGGAAGGAAGCTCGGCGGGAGAAACGCCGCTGCCAGAGAGGAAATCTGGGAATGCAATGCCGAGGGAAGCGGCGGCGGCTGCGAGAGGAGCGGCTCGGGAGGGAGAGGGGGGCCCGGGCGGGGATGGGGGCACCGGCGCAGGTATCCCTGCGGCAGGAAGCG
>VXBX01000114.1:0-89477 GCA_013400415.1 Scytalopus superciliaris | reverse complement strand
GGCTCTCGGCCCCCTTTGTGCCCGGAGCCCCAGCCCAGCGCACGGTGCGCACGGGCTCTCTCTGTTCTGCCCGATGAAACGAAGGTCCCGATGCCCGGCTCGGCTCTCGGCTGTCCCGGTGCCGGGCTCGGAGCCAGCCCCGCTCCCCGGAGCGCCCTCACCCCCCGGCAGCGAGGCCTGGGCTGCCCTAGCCCCGGTGTCCCGGGAGCAGCTCTCGGGCAAGCCCTGCCTGAGCCCTGGGGAGCGCTGGTCCCGCAGCAGCAGCCGCCAGGTGTCATCCACGGACAGGGGATGGGGATGGCTCTGCTCCTGCTCCCGCCTGGCCTGCTCCCGGCTTTCCGCGGAAACCAGGCACCGCAGCGCTGTGCAGCGCCGTGCTCGGTGCTCCGGGTCTGTGCTGGGGGCCCGGGCGCCACCGACCCCAGGGTGGGGACAGTGTGGCCGCCTGTTGAGGGCACCAACCCCAAATCCTATCCCTTTCTCCTGAGGTAGCTCCGTGCTTCCCCGTGTATGCCACGCCAGACCCGAGTGTGCATCGGTTGTGGTCTTCTCCTTTGGATGGGATAGGAGGAAGAAGTGGAGCGTGAGGCAGTGTGTGAGCAGACAGGGACATCAGAGTCAAGACTGGCGGGTTTCTTTTTCTTTCTCAAATGGAGCAATTGATTTGAAACTTGTCTAGGGATGAACTGCGGCAGAAGTCAGAGAGAGTGGCAGAACAAAATGCACTGTGGTATCTGAGCTGCTCAAAATACCTCCAGCTTCACTGTACCGTTTTGTCTGTGAACCCTACATGTAGCTACAGACCACGTACCCTTCTGGTCCACATGGCAGTGAGTCATTATGACATGGCTAAAAATGACAAACATGTGAGGATAGTCAACACTGTTCCATGGGGAGGGGGTTCTGCTCACAGCTTCTGAATAAAAAGGAAAAACTGCCGTTAAATCACAGCTTATGTAGTGCATTTGGATAAAATCCCCCTGTGATAAATATTTCTTACTAGGAATGATAAGGACATGAAGTAAATGCTTGTTTGGAGTTTTCCTGTGCATCGGGCCTAGGTGACACTGCGGATCCAGGGGTTTCCAGGGTGAGCACATGGAGGAGCTGAAGTCCTCGGGGCTCTCTGTGGTGACTCAGCACTGAGGTTTTTTTCCCTTCTGGTGGTCATGTGGCTTTTTTTCCTCATGTCAAAATGTCAGTGACATGGACTAAACTGCCTTTCCCACCCATCTGGAATAATTATGCTTTTGCATCAAGTGGCTGAAAACCTCTTGTGTTGGGTAGAGAAGCAGAGTAACATTGGACAATCCTTTGAATATGCCACATGGAGGTGCTATGGGCACTGCCATGGTTGTGTTGGGTTCTTGGTGGTCTCATTGTTGGGAAAGGTGCTATTGCTGCTGACACATCTCTTAGGCCTTGGCTCTTGCTGCATGACTTGATTCATCCTTGCATATTGTCATAGGAATAATAAACAGGAACAAGAAAGTGGCCAAACAATAGTTGTTTTCTTCATAAGTGCTCTTACCTGCATGATTGGGGAGGTTCCTGGTCTTCTTCAAGGTGACACTTTGTTGCTTAAAACAGCTTAGGAGAGTAGTTACCCTCAGTTATGATGGTGGCATGAATTTCTGTATAGAAGGAAATAAGAAGACTGATACATTTTAACAGATTAACCTAGTTATTCTCTCAGATGGAAACTTTTACATGGTATAACCCTGCCACAAAGCCAAGATGCATATCCTACTGCAGGAGAGCAGTGGACAACCCAGCCTGTATCATGAGGGGAAACAGGGTTTTGATTGTTTTGTCTGGTATAGGTCTATGCTGGTGGTTGACAGAAGCTTAGCAGAGCAGGTCAAACCTTCTTCCAAGGGTGATGTCATTCCTATCTGAATATAAACTAATTAGAAGAAATAAAGTAGTCCAGCTTGCTTATTAAACATGTAGGCAGTGGATAAGGAGGAGACACTTTCTTCTATAGTACATACAGAGCAGCTTCACAATATTTATCAAGCACTGTAAACAGACTTTCTTCATCTGAACACACACTTGCTGGTGGCCACCTCACAGTGAAATGGTGACTGGTCAGCGCTGATTAGAGCAGCAACAAATAAGCTGGGGTTTGTATTGTGTAAGGGGGCTCTGGTGCAAGTTTCTAGTCTTTGTTCTGAGTTTCCAAGTTTCAAGTGGTGAGAAGAGCTAACATTTTTAATGGCAGCACTCTGAAACTTCTGGAAACCAAACAATCCTCTCTTAACAACTTGAGACAAGTCACAGCAAGTGCAAGAAACCTGTAAGCCTTCTAAAATTAAGCTAATGCACAAACCTGAAATGTAGGCTGCTGTTTTAGCAGCAAAATTGGTCCATTTTAAGTATGTGTTTTGCATTGCTAGTGCTTAGATGTCTCCAGGTGGCCCATTTGCTAGCACTTTGTCCTAACCTTGTTTGAAGTGATTCTTGTGTCCAAGAATCATACTGATGCCTCTGAGATGGGCATTCCACACTTGTTTCTGGCATTTGGGGAGCTGGGATTTTAGTAGGGTCTTCCACAGTGAGGAGAGAACTTTTTGGTAGAGAGAAGACCCCTTTTCTGAGGAGGTGCTGTCAATTATAAAATTGCAATGCTTCAGCATTGCAGCGTTAGTATTTTAATCTTAATAGCTCTGAGATAATAAAAAGTAGGAGACGTCTAATACAGCACTCCAGGACAGCTGGAGATTGATGCACTCGCTGGTGGAAATGGCACTACTCCCTCGGGACAGCGTTCAGCTGATGTTAAGGCACTTAAATGTAGGTGTCTGTCTGTGCTGGGTGTTTAAGCCCTCATTAGAGTCCTGGCGATGTAATCAGTGAAGCCAAAGAGAGCGATTATCTGACCAGCCCTTGCATGTCAGTTTCAAGGTGAGTTGCTTTGTCAGGGCTTTATTGACTAGATCTCGTGTTGCCCATAAGGAGAGCATAGACACAGACTGGACAGGTGCTGTTTGTGCCAAGAGAAGTAGTAAAGCAGTGGGAAACATCAGCTTTCAGCTAGAACAGCAGCTCTTCCCTGTTCTAGTGCAACTGGAACAGTGCCTCCAAATAACAGTAGTCTTGCACTGCTAAAGGTTGTGGAAGAATTCAGGGAGTAGCTGGGTCCTGTCTCAGTGTTCTGAAGTGAGTGGAATACATATAAGCAGAAACAGAGATGGATGCATTTTGGGGGGATGGTTGTGAGCTGTTGAGGAGGCATCAGTATTTAAAGACACTGTTTATTTGTGGATTAGAAGTGAGGAGCCTTTGTTACTCCCTAGACTTTGATACAGCCAGTGAAATTACATTTTGGAAGTTGTTTTGACCAACAGTTCAAGTACTTCTGATGTTTCTTACAGGTTTACTTCTTAGCTGAGGAGATACTCTTAAATGCAGAAAGCATATGGTGTCTCCTTTGGAGTGCTGAGTGTCAGTTTTGTTAACAGGTCTCTAAGGTAGAGCTGACGAGTGTCCTGCATTTGAACTGCTGCTCTGCTGGCTACTGGTGTGCCGCAGAAATGAGCCTTATCTGGCCAGGATAGAAACCCAGGATAGCACACTTTCTACAGAGGAGATGCTAGTGGAAAAGTTACTGCACTGTGAAGCCTCACCTCAAGGTGAGATAACATTTGGACCTCCTACAAGCAACTCTTGTGGGGCAACATCTGCTAATGTGGTGGTTTCCTAGCCTCTGTTTCTCAAGCAGTGCTTGGCTGCAGTGGATGTTCTGGGTCCTGTGGAACCGGCATGGGTCCAACGGAGTCTGTTAGCTTGGGCTCCTTGCCACGCTTGACTGTAATGTTTGTATCTCACTGCTGAGACCAGTCTCACCAGTGAGGCTTGCTTTGCTGGATGGGAACCAGTGTGTTAGTGGGATTTGGATGGAGCTGGCAATAGAACTTCCCGTTGAGTCACTGGAGTTGCAGTTACAACTGAGTCATGGAGGTGGTGTAAGTCATGGCTTTCCCTGCTAGGCTTCTAGTTTGAAACTCCTTTGGAGTGTCTTGATCAGTTAAAGAACTCTTGCTGCTTCACTTCTGTGTCTTACTGCTGTGTTCTCTGGCAAAACTATCTTCTCCATAGTTCTTCTTTTTGCAACATGGTTCTCTTTCATGCTGACTCATTTTGCTTCTTAGTGTTCAGGCTTTTCTAATAACTCAAAGGCCTTCAGGATTTCTATTGCAGAATGACTCCTTATTAAATCAAAGGTAATGATGTAACACATAGGGAACTGCCTGCCAATAAGCTTAAAGTACTCATGGGTATCTTGCCTTGCATGGAGGCTCTGTGCTCTTGTCATGCTCTGCTGTATAACTTTTCTGCCCTGTCTGTGCAGTAATGTCAATGTCTTGATTGCCAGTCATGGAAACAAAGGCTGACAGTTTTAATTTTTGGCTGTAAGACAGTCCCAGGCACCCACTCCTGTCAGCCAGCCTTCTGTAAAGTACAGCCAGTTCATGCAACAACTTCTCAGACTGCTCTGGCTCCATCACCTGAGTGCACGCAAGCTGTAGCTGGAGGATGGGGGTTGCTCTTTGTCTGCCTCTGCCACGTGATGAGGAGCTTATTGCCTCTTAAACGTAAGGAAACTTGAACTCCATTCCAGTTGGAAGGGGAGCGCGCTGAATGTTTTCTGGGCAGCACTGCAGACCATGACTGTCCAGTGCTGTACACAGGAAAGCTCTTTCTAATTAGTTTCTAATGCTGGTGGCTGTACACATCCGGGTCGGAGCCAGTCAGCAGCTCTGGTCCACCCCCTTGCATCTAGGGATTACTGGAGAAGCAGACTGTAGATTGAAGCCAGAGGTGGGCAGGGGTGAGTGGAGCCAGTCTGCTTTCTGGAGAGCAAGCAGTGATTAATGTAACAAGTTCCAGATGAGAGCTCTTGTGAAGCTCCATGTCATAGCAGCAGTGCTCCTATGGCTGTGCTAGTATGGAGCCTTTGTGTGTTCCCTGGGGATCAAGGCTGGCAGCTGCAGCGCTGTAGGAAGAGCCTACCTGGCTCTTATCTGTCCCAGAAGAGGATCCTACGCTGCCTTATTGTGTGCTTTGAGACCAGTAGAGTGGAAAATACAAATATAGCTATGTACATATTTATATAGAGAGATAGCTGTACCTGTCATGTGCTATTTGTTATCCAACTCACAGCAGAATTTGGAGGGTGTGTGCCCTGACCCCAGGATGGTGATGAGGGAGATTTGATGCCTGTGCTCTGCACAGCCACAGGAGCTCAGAGCAGCCTGTCAATCTACCAAAACATCAGTGTCTGGTAAAAGCATCTCTGCAGAAGAGCAACTAATAAGGACCTTTAGGGATGGAGCCCAGGCTTTCTTCAGTCAAGATGTTGAGGGGTAGGAGGAGTAAAAGCCCAAACCAAAGGAAACACAAAGCTTGCTTGAATTTGTATCTAACACAAACACTAGTATATGTGATATTTTTCACTCTCCTGCTGTGTTCTGTGCTTATGAAACTGTAATAGAGTTTCTCACGCTGACAGATTCGATGGACAAATGAGATTTGTCCACCTCAGTGAATCTTAACAGCGTGTAAGTGGCACCTACCTGCAGTGGAAAAGTGGTAGTGAGGCTTGCATTGAAACTTACTTACAGCCCGCAGCTAGACAGCTTTGACTTCTAAATCTTTCTGTCCTAACGGGGGAACCATCTAGATCGTGACTACTTTCCCATCAGTGAACAAAGCACCTAACAAAAGAGGCTGACTCTGGCATGTCTGGGCAGTGGCGAAGGAGTGCTCTGCTATCATGTGCTCACATCGACTGACTCATGGCCTCGCAGAGGAAAGCTGCTGGCTTAATCCTCCAGCAGCATCGGCTCTGCTCTGAAGCGTGTTTAACCTGCGAAAAGTTCCTCAGTCTGCATCTGTAGTTGCACTGAGCTGTGAAACACCGGTGAGCTCCTTTCTACAGAAATTGGAAGATGCAATTATGAATAATTAGAAGTTATTACACTAGTAGCTGTAAAGTGCTAAATGCTCAATATGCCCTCCCCCCACCTGGCATGCAGCCAAAAGGGGTTAAAAAGATTCACCAAACCTTCTTACACTGATACCAGTAAGTAAATGTGGTGGGTTGATCCTGGTGCCCACCAAAGCTGCTCTGTCCCTGCCCTCCTCGGCTGGGCAGGGGAGAGAAATATCACAAAAGGCTCGTGAGTCAAGATAAGGGCAGGGAGAGATCACTCACCATGACTGTCATGGGTAAAACAGACTCAACTTAGGGAAATTAGTTGGTAAGAAATTCAATCAAGTCAGAATAGGGTAATGAGAAGCAAACCTAAACATTAAAAACACCTTTCCCTCCTACTCCTCACTTCTTCTCGGGTTTAAGTTTATTCCCAGTTCTCTAACTTTTCTCCCCTGGTGGCACAAGGGGATGAGGAACAGGGATTGTTATCAGTTCATCATGTGTTGTCTCAGCTGCTCCTTCCTCTTCAGGGGAGAACTCCCCACACTCTTCCTCTGCTCCAGTGTGGGATCCCTCCCACAGTAGACAGTCTTCTATAAACTTCTCCAACTTGAGTCTTTCCCATAGGCTGAGATTCTTCACTGCTTCAGCATGGGGTGCAGTCCTTCAGGAACAGGCTGCTCCAGTGTGGGTCCCCCACAGGGTCACAATTCCTGCCAGCAAACCTGTCCCAGTGTGGGCTCCTCCAAGGGCTACAGGTCCCAGGAGCCTGCTCCAGTGGGGGCTTTCCACAGGCTCGCAGCCTTCTTCAGGCATCCACCTGCTCCAGTGTGGGCTCCTTTGCAGGCTGCAGGTGGATCTCTGCACCCCTGTTAACCTCCGTGGGCTGCAGGGGCACAGCTGCATCACCATGGGCTGCAGGGGAATCCCAGCTCCAGCACCTGGAGCACCTCCTCCCCCTCCTTCTGCACTGACATGGGTGTCTGCACAGTTGTTGCTCTCACGTATTCTGTCCTCTCTTGTCTGGCTGCAATTGCTCCTGCAGAATAACTTTTTTCCTCTTCTTAAATCTGTTATCCCAGAAGCACTTGCCACCAATCACTGATGGGCTCAGCCTTGGTCAGCAGTGGGTCCATCTTGGAGCCAACTGGGATTGGTGCTATTGGACATGGGGGAGGTTCTAGCAGTTCTTAACAAAGCCATCCCTGTAGTCCCCCTGCTACCAAAATCTTGCAAACTCAGTACAGTAAAATGTACTGGACACAAGGTGTCCCATGAGCAGCTGAAATTCTTGAGTCCCTGTTGTGTAGGAAATCTAATTTTATGGCCTGTTATGTAACACCTTCCCCCTCCCCTCCCCCCCATCAGACTGCCTGCTGGGAACCTTCTTGTGGATGATTTGGGGGCATACCAGTTGGCAAGGCTCAAAATTGTGCCAGAAATCATTCTAATAATTTGATGGTATAGATTGTATTCCAGTGCCTGGGGATGTTCTCTGGTGTTATTTAATTTACTAGTATGGATGTAGCCAGTGGGTCTCTGGCAGCAGGCCCAGAATATTATGAAGTTGTGAAAACTGCAGTATCCAGTAAAAGAAAGTGAAAGTTCATAACAGATCACAACTCTCTTGTTGAAAACTGAACCTGTTTTGAGTGCTTCAGAGATGTGAGCAACTACCATTGTATGAGAAATCTTGTGTAATGTATCAGCTGAGGATTGTGAGGTGAATATTATGCACCTGGGACAGCAAAGCATTCAGTGTGATGGTGCTGGTACATGCCAGTGATTCAGCCTGTGGTGTTAGACTTGGTCCATACAGTGGTCCTTCAGATTTTTATGCCCTGCTTTATTAGAGGGATATTGTGCTAGCTAGAATTGGTAGTCAGTGAGTAGACCCAGAAGTTTATTCATATATGAAATATCTTCAACTTAGTAATGTCTGAACAGTGTCTTAGAAGTTTGATCTGTTATTATGTAGCATCTAGCTATCCTAAAGGTACTCCTTGGCAGAAACTGATCAGAGCTAAGGGACCTGTTGTGCTAGGAGTAATTTGGTAGTAAAGCATTTCACTTTACCCTGCAATGTTAGTACTGTTTTATTGACCTGTCCTAATGTCCAGCAGTCTGTCAGAGGTAGCATTAATGATGTCACTTTACAGTATAGATGTGTAAAACACAGTGATGTCCAAATGGTAACTCAAGTCTAAACAGTTGCCCATGAGGCATGAGAGCAGCTAAGCTGCACAAATATCATGGCATCTGCCACTAAACTCAAACCTGCCCAACTGATTTGGTGACTACTCTGAAAGAGGGCCATAGGGAAGATGGGTGAACAAGCTGTATATCCAGAAATGAAGGCACGAAGTAGCTAAGGCTCATATCTGTTACAGTGAGACTTGGATAACAGCTGAGATCAAAGGGAAGATCTGATTTATCTTGCCTTTGTAGCAGTTCCTTATTTAGTGCTCTGCTGTACAGATATGGTATGAAGCAGTGTATCTGGGTGACTAGGTCAGAGTTAGTTTAATTCAGTAGGTGTTTGGTCAAGAAATGCCTAATGTTCATAAATGAAATGAGTGGAACAATAGGTGACTGGAGCACAATTGCAGGAGCAGATTTTTTTAAGACTCTCTGGTGGGAGGATTTCATTTGATGCTTCTGTGTTGAAATGATACTCCCAACACCCTCATGACTCAGCATGGAAGCACACCAGTCAGCTTCCATAATCTCACTGAGGTGTTGCATAATTTAGCCATAAATGGGGCAACTACTGTCAGAACTTTGTAGTACGTGCAGGATTACCAATGCTTTTGTAAATCTGAACACAGAGACCATTAGTGTCTTAGGAGGATGCACTGCAAGCTTGATTTTCACCGTTTTGTATGGGTAGATCACTTGCTGTGTGCTCCAGTGGTTGTGGGCAGGTGTGTTTCTCAAAGGGAGTTCATGCAGTCTGAACTGTGTTCTGCCTTAGAGTAATTCAGTGAAACGTGGTCCAACCTGTGCCCAAAGACATCTGACCAACTGCTGCTTATTCCAAGGAGACTTGTAGCACCCAAAACATTTGCATGCAGCTTTTCTTCAGGAGCTGCTAGGACTATGTGGAAGGAGGGGGTGATTCTGAAAGTACCTCTTTGAGAAGACACTTGGGATAGGGGAACAAGGTGTTCCTGACCTGAGATGTGGCTCCTGCATATGGTGGAGATGTTTCAGTCCTTTTGTGAATGCCTGGTGTAACTGCATCTGTTAGCAGGGATGATTTCTGCAGTATAAACAGTCTAGGCTTAGTCAACACTGTAAGATCCTGTGGATAAAACAGATGTGACAGCATGCCTCATAATACAGGGAGACACTTGATCTCATCACATCCACACTGGTTTGAAATGGGAAATGGTGAGCCATAGAAGCAAATACACCTAGAATCACAGAAGATCTTGAGTTCAAAGGAACCCACAAGGATCATCAAGTCCAATGTGTATTAGTGCAAGACTTGCTGATGTGCAGGAACTGCCTTGCATTGGATGAAAACCAAAATTTAAAGCTGCTTGTACAGTCTGTGTGAGTCCAGCCACTGGCTGTTGATTGAGACTCCCAAGTTCCTTCCTGGCAAACTGATGGCTGACTGGTATGAGTCCTGCTGTGCAAGAACAGAGGTCCCTAGAACTGCTTAGCTGCAATCAGAAGGGAGCTGCTGAATGCTGCCTCTTGGCTCATTTTGCTGCCCAAGTCTCGCTTCTGCAGCTCCCTTGCAAATAGTCAAGGTCTTCTGTAGTAGCCTGGCAAGTAAGAGCACCGAGGGATCAGGCTGTGGGACGTCACTGGTTCTGCCATCTGATGTGCGTATGTGGAATGGAGACTGAGATGGCAAGCCAGGCAGCCCTTTCTGGGTGCTTCCAGTTCCCTGATCCATCAGCTCTTCAGTGGGGGGTGTGCTTGAAAGGGCTGGTGGTGATGCTGTAACTGAGAAGTTTTAATGTGAGATTTATAATGAAATACAGCATTTCAAGGGAATGTGTCTGGGATGTTGTGTATGGAAGATACAGATTGTTAGCAAAATCAATGTTAAAAGCATTGTTGACTTCATTGTGCCTACCTCTGAAGAAAATGTGGAATTTACAAAAGCAATCAAGAAGGCCTTGTCTTGGATTGTTGAGTCTCAGGCTGTTGTCACAATAAGGACTTGATGTATGTTTTGTAAGGTAAGCTGTGGGCAGATCAGCTGTGAAGCTAAAGCAGAGTTTGATAGCAGCAGGCCTTGCAGTTGGTAAGTGTTTCTGTCATGCAAGTGTCAGCAAATAGAAAGTAATTTTTATCTTGTGCATATCCAATTGCTATAGGATATATCCTCTTGTAAAACATTGTCTGGGGAGTTCCACTGCAACTCTATGTAAATAATGGTAACACCTTGTCAACTCTTCTGTTGTTGTAAGGCTAAACATTTGTAGGTTTCAGTAGTCTCATTTTAGTTTGCCAATGGCTTTAGCTGAGACCTTTGGTACTCCGGGGTTGCAAGTTCATCTTTCTGCTGAGGTTTAAACAACATCCTAGCTTCTGGGAACCAGAAGTACAACCTCTTAGTTTGGTACACTAGGGATTTTTATCTGAAACTTGGGTTCCACTAACTTAGTGTAGCACTGGAAACAGTTTTCTCAAATTAGAAACATGAATGTATCATTAGAGTAGTGAAAATGCTTCTGTGATCCTTCAAGATGATCTTAGAGCTTTGTCTCCTGGCTCCCTGGTATATTTTGCATTGCTGGAGTTCAAGGATGAGAAGAGGGAAACTCCTAGGATTGAGATAAGAACCTGGGTCTTCTCCTAGCCACATGTCTGGATATCAAAGTTTGTTGCATTTACCCGTCTGATAATTGTTCCTGGCTGCATGTTGGATTTCCTTCCTTAGGTGAGGCAGAAAGGCTTCTATGCCCCCACAATACCATGTAGCATAGTGATGAGGTGGTTTTTGATTCCTGGGACCATGTCTGCTCAGGTCAGAGCACTTGTGCAGCTCATGGTAGTGGCATGGATCTCATTTGAAATGGCCAGTAGTTCCACCATCCAAGTTGTGTGGCATTTATCTCCAGGAAAGAGCCTTCCTTGGGATCAGAGGCACACATGTCTTTCTGGTGAGCTGCCTCTGTCGTGTCCTGACACTGGTGTGCTGCAGACTTGTGCTCTGTTCTGCAGTGATGGTCTTGGCAGGAGGAGTGTGCAGGGCTGAGCCACTTGGCATCCTGGCAGAAGGCCTTGCAGCCACACACTGACCAGTTTGAGCCAACAGGTCTACTGGGAGAAGACAAATGGAGGCACTCACTGCTTGCAGCTCTTCCCTCAAACCCAGTCTCAGACTGCATTGAGCAGTCTCAGAGCTGTAACTGGTCTGTTTCCCTGGGAGCTGGGTGGTTTATTAGGTGTGTGGGGAGAGCAGACTGGCTTCTCCAGACCACACATGCTGTCAAAGAGCAGTCAGGCAGCCTGAAGCCTTCTGTTGCACTTGCCAGGAGCATTCAGTAGTTCTGTAGCAAGTTTAAGTCTGGTGACAGTCCTCAATCCTGATCCTATAAGACAAGGTGAGTGACTGTCAAGAGGTGGGATAAAGAAAGGCATTTGCATGCAACAGAGGTCAGCTGTTTGGGAATAATTGTCTAAGGATGGTGAAGACATAAGGTCAGTATGTTTATATGTGTTGGAGGCAACACTACCAAGTCCAGTCTTTAATTTAAAGCAGCTATAGCTGCTGCTCTTTTGTGTGAGGTGAGTTGCTGATTCTCACCCACCTGAACTCTACACCAGAGACTGCATGGATGTGAGAGGAAGAGACAGTGGGGACCTTAGATTACGTCACTTTCAATTTCTTCTGCTCTCAAGATGGTCATGTTTATCTGTGTTGTCTTTACCAGTATCCATGGGTAGTGAGTCTTGGTCTGCTGGAGTCCTTTGCTGGATAGGTTTGCATTTAATAAAGGCTTTCTCATCTCCAGCATACTCCCCTCGTTTAGCCTTACTTTGTCAGAGTTTCAGGGATGGGTGGCCCACCTCTAACTGAGCTGAAACCAAGCAATTCTTGGTCTGTTCCTTTCTAAACAAGCAGATGAAATAGCTGTTGCTGTAAGAATGAACTTTCTCTGCTGATTTTGCTGTACTAGGAACTAAAACGTGCTGGTGACTTTAAGACAGAAGGTTTTAAGATGAGCTGGGTTTGTCTGGTCTTGACTTAGGCAGCTCACTACTCATCTGTCAAGCCAGCTGAAGTAGATTGAAATTAATTCCCCAGGATGAACTGGAGCTGTTAGCTGTATGGCCTCACTGAGCTGCACCTACTTTGCACAGCCCTTTGAGCTTATACTCTTGGCTGTGGCTTTCTTGTGCTAACTCAAGAAATGAATATCTGAACTATCAAGTATGTTAAAGAGCTGCAGGGAAGGATCTTTAAAGAAAAGCGGTTTATAACATAAAACTGAACTGGCTGCTTCTCATGAGATTAGCTGCAGGGAACTGCGCTTTCTCATTAGACTGCATCTTCAAAGCACAGACTGCCTTGAACGTGAGAGACAAAAGGGACCCCTCTTTTGGCCATATTGTGACAGTCTGCCACTGATAGAGAATTAAGTTTTTTGCTTGTTGTGTGCCACGTCTGTGGATGTGTTGAGCTGTGGATGAGATTCAGTCTTTGGCCTGGGCTGCATTGCTTGGCTGGAAGGAGCAGGTTGGTGTGAGTGGAAGCAGTGTGTAGTAACTTAGTTGTTTGATACATCATCCAGGTGAAAAACCAGGAGCACAGGCTGTAACTCGCTTCTCTGTCTTGCTGAAGGACTGACCAGGCTTCTAGTGGAGCTGGCTGAGAGGGAGTTGTGAGGCAGCTCAGTTCTTCTGCATCAGAACTGACTTGGTGCTCTGTATGCTCCTATCAGTGCTGTCAGTGTTGCCATGTGTGTTGCATGGCCAATGAGCTGCCCTGGCTGTGGAGTCCATAGCCCTTTTGGACTCCTGCTACTCCAGCTTTGCTCAGCCCTCTCTGCTGAAGGATGTGCAATGTACTCCTTGCCCAGGACTAAACAGCAATTGCACTGTGCCTCCTGTGCAGTTCAGGTGGCCCAGGACAAAAGCAGAACTGCTCCCATTCTGAACAAGATGTCTGTCTGGCCTTTGCTACTGTGTGCAGGAGGTCAGGGAGGACTTAAAAGCATTGTTATCAAACTTGGGAATGAGCATTATCCATTGTGAGCAAACACTGCAAAAGAGAACTCTCTCTACAGTCCTCTCCTTGTTCATTTCTGTATGAACCTGTGTGGCCCTTTGAGTCAGCCACTGATTTGTGTGTTGCCTGCAGCCTGGTGATGTGCATTTTCATAATGCATGGCGGGTAGGGGAATGTGTGTCAGCATCCCAGAACCCAGGCTGTGAGTCTCTATGAACGCTTAAGCAGCCCTGGCTGCCATGCCCTGCCCTGTGCCAACACAAACACTTGTGCATTCATGCACTGAGGAGGATTGGGAAACTGGTCCTGCTGGAAANCATGAGAGTGCACAAACAGATATGCAGGTCCAGGAAGCATGAAGTGACATGCTGTCATGGAAGGTGGGAGTTTAAAGGGCTCTGCTGCAGAATGTGAAACACAACCTGGTGGTGACAGGCTGGTTCATTTTTCCTCTTGGCATGTTGATTGCTGTGTTTCAGCCCTACTTAATTAAAAAAGTTGCCCTGTCGCAGCAAGTAGAAAATGTCATTCTGATTAGGCAATAGTGTGGAGCCTCTAGAAACATTGGGACTATGGTTGCTGTGGGTGTGGAGTAGCTGGATGCTCTTCTTTGGCCACTGCATCTTGTGCAAAGGATCAGGGTATGCTCCTGCAGCTCGACAGAAAAGGAGGATCAAAGCCTAGTGGACATGGGCAGTCTACAGTCCATTTTGTTCTGCCCATACTGGAATAGATCCTAAGAACTCTGTTTTGAGTAGCTGTTGGAAGGTGTTTTGCTGCTTTGAGAGCTGAGTGCCAAGAGGAAACTAGTGTGTGATGATCAGGGAGTTCATGTTTCAAACCAAAGCAAGTGCTGTTGCAGCTAGGACCTCTCCCTCAAAGATAGTTCCCTTCTCAAGTCACCAGCCAAAAATACGAGAGAAGGCCAGTAAGAATGCAATTAACCAAGATTTTCCAGATTTCTTTATATTAATAATGATCTGATAGATAAGCAACCAGATTAATTGGCTCACTGCTCTCACTGCTGAAATGGTGCTTGCCTTGCTGAGCCAAAGAGCATCCTTTACTTTACACTTCCTTCCCTTTGGAAGGGACACCTTGTGGGTCACTAACCATCCTTACTCCAGGTGACACAAACTGATGGGTGGAAGGATGAGGGTGCTGAAGCTGGTTGATACACATCAAAAGCTTGTTGAAGGTATGGGAGAACAACAGCCTGAAACAGGGAGGGCAGGCAGTTCACAGGTTTAGGTTGGAAGGGATTGTAAAGGTCATCTAGTTCTAATGCCATGGGCTGGGGGGTTTGTAATGCTTTGAACAGCCTTGATTGGAATACTAGCCAGGGATGAAAGTACTGCTTAAATCTAGGCTGTCCAGCCCACAGGCTGTTTGTGGGTTGGTTTGTAGCTGTACTTCTGCTCATTTGCCTGTGCTGTTAGTCTGCACCTTTGACTCTTCTAGGAAGAGAACCACTTCATTAACTTACAGGGTCACCAAGCAGCCCTGGGGTTTATTTTGAGCAGCAGAGTAGCACGAGTAACAACTGGGACAGAATTTAGGTGAGATGGTGCCACACTGCTGGTGACTTCTGATGAAGCAGACTTGCATGTAAGCTTCATTCCTGACTCACCATATATAAATATCAGTTGTGTTTCAGCTACTCCAGAATTTAGGGCTGGCTGTTGAAAGTGAAGGTGTGCATGGTCAGCTTAGTGCTAGCAGTCTGTATGTCTGCAGGAGGAAGGGGATAGGTGAGGATGGTGGTGGTTTTTTTGTTTTGGTTTGTTTTTTTGTTTGGAATTTTGGGGGATTGTTTGTTTGGTTGGTTTTTTGTTTGGAATTTTGTGGGATTTTTTGTTTGGTTGGTTTTTTGTTTGGTTTTATTTTTTTCCCCTTAACCATTTAAGCTGTCTCCAGACCATGGACATCTGGGATTGGAGTTAGTGTGTATTAACTGCAGAATATCAAGGTCTAACAAACCTAAAGTTTCCTTCAGCAGGTGGTTTTATCTTCCCCACATGCACACTAATGTCAATATTATTTTGAGGTTAGAAGCTCTGCCTCAGACACCATTTCTGTTATTGGGACTAGCTCTGCTCTTCAGTGTATAGAAAGAACAAACCTTTCTGTTTGAGTTCATTTTAGAGCTGTTCAAATCCTTGTGAAAGTATTTTTCTAGGTGGTCTAGTGTCCTATTTGGCAGCCAAATTACAGAGCAAATGCTTGTCTTGGTCTTATATATTTCTTAAACAAGACAAACCATTGGTTTTGTTTCTCATAAAGTTGAAATAATCTCACAGGATGCATAAGGAGGTGTTTGAGGTGGGAGAGCTCATTACAGCTCATTCCTTTTCAGTTGAGTGAGAAGGATTTATTAGGAGAAACAATTGTGCAAATTTAACAGCTTTATTCAGATAATGGAGGATTTCAAATGTTTTTGACACTGCTGATCACTAACTAGGATTAATAAGAGTGGGATACAAATCATTCTTAATCTGGTTTAAGGCTTGTAGCAGCTTGTGGCAAAGCCAGTGTTTTTGCTTACCTCAAAGAGCAATTTGAGAAAAGCTGTTTTCTTTTGTGTATATCAAATTAAATAAATGTGGTTCCCAGTTTGGGCAGAGGGAGATCAACTAATAAACTATAAATCTTCTCTCCCCTTCATCATGAGAGAGTACTTCAGATCTGTGCTGTAGCAGGAGGGAGCTCTATGTCAGCTGATGGAATAAGCACAGAAGGAGTTGTGTATTGAGGCTGTGACCAAGATAAAGACTGAAGAATAGTTAAAAATTATGCTTTAAAAAAATAAAAATCTGGAGTATGTCAGACTTCTGGAGCCAATAATATTGCTAATGAGTTGTGAAAGCCTGGCCCATTGTTGATTAAATTGAAGATGCCACTAAGCAGCTTTCTGGTTGTCCCAGCAGAACTGAATAACTATTGTTCTGCAACAATACAGTGCTCAGCAAGAGCAGAAGCTACAAGTCACCCCAGGGTTTCCCCTAACAGGCTGCTTTGATCCTTGGGGAAGGCAGTCTTCCACTGGTTAATGCATATCAAAAATACTGTTAAAATTTTTGCCCCTCACATGAAACTGAATTCAGTGACAGCAAATCAAAAGAATTGGGCAAGTATTTCTAACCAGTTGTCTCAATGGCTGAAAAATCCCAACAAAAACATATGAGCTTGTTAAACAGTAAAAAAGCAACATGTAGTGGATGCACTGTAAGAATTTAATTTTGACTAGAATACATAAGATACCACCATAGGTCCTCCAAGAGTTCCATTGCCTGAACATAGATGTGTTCATCCAACCTCTGTGTCATCAATTACTGTATGAATGGTCCACAAATAGTCTTGGTAGACTGAAAAACAAACGGGATGTTGATGGAAGTATTTTCTAAAAGCGCATCCACATTTACTGGTTATATTGAACAATCTGATAATAAAATTCTGAGCTAAAGCAGAGTTGTTGGTAAGGTAAGCTTGTTTTAAGCCAGAATTTATTTTCAGCTCTTTTGTATGATATCACAACCTGGTGATTCAACCTTTGTTCTGTGCCCCTAATCCTCTTGGCTAATCAAAACCTTTCCCATTGGTGTAACTCAGCTGCAGTAAAAGGTCATGGAAAAGCTTTGACCATGAGGTGTTTGTTGTTTGAACAGCACAGTCTATCTTTCTGATGCAAACCCAAATTAGTTCAATCCCTTCTGATGCTGTCCTGAGACAGTGTTTTATGTTAACCTTGCTGTGTCTGAAACTCTTCAGCAGCAGATCATTATGAAAGCATGACCTTTCTGCAGTACTTACACTTTGCAGTGCCATAAGGAGAGATTACTGCCTTTCATACCCATTGAATGTGTAATGTATGGAGCAAAAAATATGGTCTTTATATAACCATAGTTACATAAATTGGGAAATGTTCCTTAATGCTCATATGTCATGAAATTAGATGATGTCATGAAGTTACATCACTTTGTGGGTATTCAGACTGCTATCCACGTGTGGATAATCCCTTGAGTATTTGGGACAAAGTCCCTCTCTGATCCCAAGCATCAAACTGCCTGCTTAAGGGTAGATATTACAATGCCAGAGAAACATCTTGGGACAAGAGCCTTTAGGACAACTAAGTAGAAGGACACATGTAGTGGAACTGCACTAAGTTCTCATATAAAACCGTGGAAAAGAGACTTTATTAGTTATGATTCCTGTTTTCTTTCTCTTAAGTGTAGCAGCCAACCTCAGGGGACAGGAACTGGTTCAAGTTTGCCTTCATGTTTGCAGGGTGGGTGTTGAGCAGCACCAGGACACCTCTACAATGGAACAGCATGGGTCTCCATTGGTTTAACTGCACTGCACTGGGCTTTCCTCTTCTGAGAAGGACCTAGCTATCCATCCTCAGATACAGAAATCAAACAAGTACATAACAAAGGTTATGGAGAAGCAGAACATGCAGCAGCCTGGGAAGAGGCTCAGAGCTCAAATGTGAGGGGAAGTGTAAGGGTAGGGTGGCTGGACACGCTCAATAACAAGAAAGGAAGCATGGCATGACTGAACAACCCTCACCTGTTAACCCCACGAGGGCAAGGGCTGCAGGCTCAATTGTCAAGATCAAGAGTTTCTGTTTCATTTTTTTGCTAGTCTGTGATCCTTCAGGAGAGTTTAAGGCCTGCAGACCATCAGTCTGTCCCAAGTGTTCTTGGAAATCCTGTATAAGCTACCCCTGAAGGTTCAGATTTGACAGAAGTTAGTCTCGATCCTAGCTAAAGGTGTATGGTGACATAGTCTTAAACTGTATTGGCAGTCCCTTTCTTCAGTTAAAAGCTGGAGAGATTGGTTTGTATAGAGTCCTTCCACTGGGAGGAGAATACACACAGACACCCCCTTCCCCCCTTTTGCAGCATGTCCCCTTGTTCCACTCAGCCAGGCTGAGTGGGAGAACACAGGGTTGTGCTTGCCAGTGCTAGTGCAAGAAGTGAGGGAGAAAAATGATCCCCAACCCCCCATCAACAGAGATGGTGCGATTTCTGAAGCCTCACTTAGCTTCTGAGTGTAATGGAAAGGGCAAGGGAGACGAGTTTGGAAAGCCTGGCAGTTCTTTATTCTTTATGCACCAACAGTTCATACTCTTTAATATTTGAAGTGTAGTGAGATCAACTTGTGTGAGTCACCGCCCTTCGACACAAGAAGGAAAACATACGGGAAGTACTTATCTGACCTACTTTCTGTGCAAGACTGCAAAAGCACAGTGCAAACAAGCAGGGACAAATCTAAAAATCCAAATTACCTCATGACATGCAGTTAAGCAAGAGATCGAAGGGCAATTTACTCTAGAAATATGCTTGCAGAAGCTTTAAGGAACAGTGTTTTAGGGTTTTATTTTCAGTAGGGAAGCCAATTGCTAAAGCAAAGTTTAATGTCTGTATGAGAGGTTTTTTTGTTATTTAGAAAAAAAAATCATCTAACTTCAATGATTGCCTAAAAGGGGTAAGATCTTGGGCTTGATTAGGTTGGTGGCAACTTGGATACTTGTCTTTAGAAAGGTCGAATCTAATGAGCTAGTTAACCACCTTGGAAACTGCTTGTTCTATGGAAATGTGGGGAATGGATAAGGTATTAAGGATAGAAGGGAAAACTGGATGAACCTGGTGTCTTAAAGAGAATGAAAAGGAGATAAGGCCAATAAACACATCCATTGCAGGTAATAAAGTGACAACCTAGAGCTGAGTTGCTTTGACAGTACATGTGAGTGCTGGCTGACTTCTTAGGATGAAGATGAATGTTATATTCATTTTTAAGTGAAACTGTTAATGCAAGCTTGAGAAATACAGTGGGCTTGAGGGCAAAGCTGAGAAGAAGGTATGTTCCTTTTTTACGTAACAAAATGAGATGTCCCACTCCTTGGGATGCCAGGGATCCCACAGCTTGGATAATGCAATGCAACATCTGAACTTGTGGATGGGGCAGAGCTGGAAAGGGGTGGCAACGGCATCTTGAGGATGGGATAGAAGTCAAAATTTGGGAAAACAGGAAATGTAGGAAAAGATGAAATTTGGAAGAGACTTACAGGGCTTTGGTTTGAAATCTGAGAAGGGCAAATGACTGGTTAGGTAATGGTAGCCCTACGGAAATAAACCTGGAGCTAAGCATGAGCTGAGAGTCAGCCGTGTTGTGCCAATAGGAACAGTAAGTGTACACAGCCCAGGACAACAAGATTCATGAAGTAATCACTCTGTAATTAGTAAATTAGTAAATGCTAAAATAGTGTTGTCTTCTTTAGAGATCCTGAACAGTTTTGAATATTGTGTGCTATGACAAACAAGTGCCATAGAACAGGGGTTTGGCCTCATGTTTCAGCAACTGAACTTCCGTGCTGCTCAGTGCACTCCTTGGAGTGTAAATGGAGAAAGCTTGTGCTGTGTTCTCCTACAGGGAAGGCTGACTGCTATCTCTGGACTTAGTTGCAGTGCCCACACTTTTAAAATGGACTCTCATTCTACTTCCAGTTAAGGTGCTGTAGTTTCACATATGTGAAACAGTGTTTGAGGGGCTCGAAAAGGGAGAGAAGCCAAATGACTTTGCCTCCCCTTCCCTTCTGTTCCTTAGAATTAATGCAGTAATGTGCAGATGAAGTGGTTGGTGTATAGGGTACATGAGTAGTCAGCACCTGAAACAGGCTGGTTCTGTTGTGTAAGGACTGAGCATCTCCTGCTACCAGGATGCAGCCCTGAATGGATTCCTTGCTTTCTTCTCTCCCAGAGCAAACGTAGCCTGGAAGGAGTGCAGAGAAAGGAGACAGCAACACTGACTTTTCCAATACCAAACAGATTAACCAGAACTACTCTTTTTGGGAGGGGGGCTGGAATGAAGGAAGATGAAAAACTGCAATCTGAACAAAGAAACTGTGTGTAACCTCCAGGAGCCCTGAGAGGACTCTGCGCAAGCAACATCATAACTTTAATCTTATCACTGACACATGTTTTTTCCGTTCTCTTTAAAGCAAACTACAAATCTGAATCTTCCTCCTGAAGATCTTGATTCATCTGGTGATGAAGATGATGCATTCTCGGGTTCAGGTGCAGGTGAGTTATTAGCACTTGCACTGTTAGTGCTTGATCTTTCCAGAATGTGGCAATTGAGATCTTGATGAACATCCAAGTGAAGGGGGGGTGGAGGAAGAAATCACACACACGGCACACACCCCTGCCCCAGAATATGAGAGCTGGGAACAGAAAGAGCCTAATCTATTAATCTTACATTGCTTGAGATCCTAACAATTAGCAGAAAATGAGTTGTGGGAGACTTAAAAGAGAGCAGAAGCAGGTAGACTCCATGTGACTGCTAATGTGAGATGCTGTGTGAAGAATGTTATGAAACTGGAGTGATTCTTTATTCATGGGGAAGAGAAACCATAAGAAGGGCCTTTATGAGCTTGTGGGAGATACCATTTGAGGGTGTGTAAACCCCAACCTGCCAACATACATCAAGTGCAAATTTTATCTGTCATCAGATGTGCATGTTCCCATGGGCCATAATTTTTTATAAGCAGAATAAAGGGATTTTAGGGTGAGGAAAAAGGCTATCAAAATGATTGCAAAACTACGCAAGAGAGGTCTTTGATGTTTGGTGCTGAAGTTGAGATGCTATTAGAAAAGAGCAGGCTATTGAAAGCTGAAGCATGATGTCCTTCTGCTTCCTTCCAGCCACAGACTTGTATTTTAGATTAAATTCTGCAGAAGTAACAACCTGAAATCAGTGCCAAATGTCCTAGTGACTAAAGGTGTGACTGCTCTGAATCAAACAAAATGTTTATGGGAAAAGAGTCAGATAACCACCCTGAGGAACCAGTGTACTGAAAGCAGACTTGCCTGAGTCAACCTCACTGCAAACAGACTGGAACTTTTGCTTTTGAGAGAAGCAGATGACTAACAAAGTATTGCTGAATAGCACGTTGGTCTGTCCCTTCCTTATTCCACTGAAAAGGATGAGGAATTACAAACTGACCTGCTGTTGTTATGAAAATTGTCTATGCAGGTTAGGCATCTTTCTTAGACTGGTGTCCTGAAGATACTATTCATAGGTCTCTACACTGGCCAAGGATAATACTTTTTTTGTTTTTCAGGTCCCCTGACTGACCAGTCTCACACCTGGAGAATCTCAGAAGAACCAATTAATTCCTCAGTACTGGCAGCACCAGTGGATTTCAACGAACAGCCATTTCCCGGGATTGAGACCCAAACTGAAAAGGAAGCAGTATCTCCTTCTGCAATTAGTAATCTAGTGACAGAGGAACCAGTTGTAGCTGTGAAGGACGAAGTAGCTGTCCTGGGCTCACCTGATGGGAAACCAACAAGTGGTGTGGTCACAACAACAGTGAGAAGTCCCACTACTCACTTTCCTTCAGGGGTTCATGTAACTCCTTCAGAAGTCTCAAGTGTGGTCCATGAGCTCGAACCTAAAATCCCCAGCTCTGATGTGCCAGACACTAAAGACATCCCTGAGCCCCACTCTACTGTCCATCATGAGGGAGATGTCGCTGCCATCCCCACGACAACAGCTCCAAAGGATGTTGTTCCTACACAAGAAGAGGTTTCTGAAGATGGCTCTGGAGACCCGGTGAGGACTAATAGTTTTTACCTTTTACCCTTTCTAGGGAGATGGCTTTAGCAGCATGTAGTAAATTGGTTTGGCAGGAAAGGGTGGTGATTTCTCAAAAACAATGATTGATTTAATAGGTTATATTGGTGGAGGGTTTTAAATAAGAAAAAACGAAGCTGTGGAAAGCCTGCAGTAACAGACATGATGAGAAACATGAATAACCTGCCTTTTGTGTTCCAACAGGGAGACTTCATCTTGACTAAAGATGAGGATTTGGTCCCCACCCAGAACTCAGAAGTACTGGCTGACTCTGGGAGGAATGCCAAAGCAGCAGGAGCCTCAGGAATTATGGACAGAAAAGAAGTTCTTGGAGGTACCAGATATTCTGGATTTCTGGTGGGCAAAAGCAGATTCCTGTAGGAGTCTCCAGGCAGCAAAAGCTGCAGTTCTGCAAATGCATCTCTGCATGTGGAAGCCAACCTCTAATGTTAGACCTCTGAAATGAGGGTGGTGATTCACAATTCTGTGTTCTCAAAACCCTAACAAGGGCAAATATTAGTCTGTTAATACCAGCCAGCAGTGGCTGCTTTATCTGTAACTTTATGTTTAAGCCTATTCCTTCACTTGTCTCAAAAATTACAGTAAAATTGCGCTATTACTGTCTGGGTCAAATTATTAGAGTTGAACACCAGAGCGTCATGTTCTTTGCAGCATGGCTTGGTGGGAGATCTGTGTCCTTGGGGTTGGCAGGTGTAGATGAGCATGTGCTTTGGTAATGGCAGGGTGACATTTGGGAGGGGACAGAGGGACAAATTAATATCTGGAAAGTCACTGAATCAGGGACAGTAAGGAACAATCTGGAACTTAAAATCATAGTAGCATTATCTGGTGTAGCATGTGGAGTAATCTGTGTTTTTCTCCCCTTCTAGGTGTTATTGCTGGAGGACTAGTAGGCTTGGTATTTGCAGTGTTTCTAGTTGCATTTATGCTGTACAGAATGAAGAAAAAAGACGAAGGCAGCTATTCACTGGATGAACCAAAACAGTCCAACGGAGGATACCAAAAACCACACAAACAGGAAGAATTCTATGCATAAACACTGACCTTCAGGACACTTATTCCATCTTTCTTGGACTCTTCTCTCCCTGCACGTGGACCTCCTAGTGTGCTTTGCATTAAACTTAAGCCATATGATCATTGGGTTGTTTGCCCTTACCACTTTGCCATTGGAAATCTTATAACTACAAAGTAGATCTGGATTCATTGAACATTCCCCGCTTTCTTGCACAACTTCTTGTTTTTCGATTTTCTTTTTTTCCTTAAAAACAGAATTGGGACTGCAAGTTCCTAAACTCACTTTGGTTTATCTCGAGACTGCTGGGACAGGCGGTGGGGAGAAGACAAGGGAGCACTGTATGTATAGAACTATTGATAATTAGGAAAAGGGCTAGCAAGAATAAACAATTATCAGTGCTCAAATTCTGTATAACAGGGATCCTTCCTGTTTAACTGATAAATGTGTTTTGAGTGTAACAAGTGGCTGTGCTGGGCAGACATTTGGTACACTGCAGTCCTCTAGCTCTTCATGACCGTTGTATTTGGAGCACTTAATGCCTGTGAAACATCAAGCTGAACATGATTTCTAGTGAAAGTTGGTATGAGGGGCCAGGTAAACAAATGACTGTCACATGGTTTAGAATAACTTACATTTTGGAAGCATTATCCTATACTCAGAGCCAGCTCCCAAGAAGTTGGTACAAACACAACAAAAAACAAACCCCAAAACTAAGTAGAGTTGATTTTGCCAGTAGTGTTGGACTGTCCTGCTACCTTCTTGCTCTGTCAAGGCTTAGGTAAGAAGTAGATTTTTCTAAGCAGTCTCATCTCAGACATTCCCTTGGTTACGTGCCGAATCAAGGCTGGGCTGTCGTGCTGTTAATGATCTTACCCTGCACTATCATGTCATGAGCAGGTGAGCGATGCATGTTATGGCACCTGCATCTCCACGCAGTGGTTGTCTTGCAACTTGGTGTGCCATCTGTGCCACAGAATGCCTTGGCACATGGGGGTGGGAGGTAGAAAGCAGCATGTCCTGACTTTGCAGCTGAGGAGCAGAGAAGCCTCTGAAATGAACCTGGGGAAGGCTGAGTGTAGATGGCCTTAAATAGACACAACAGTTTGTGCACTTGACTCTCGTACTCCCGAATGGCTCCTCAGGAGCTATTCCTGCACTTTGGAGAGAAGCAACTCCAGGGATGTCAGACTAGTAAGGGCCAAAAAGCACCTCCTGGGAAAAGTCCGGATGCCTGAAGCTGCGGGTGGTCAGTGTGCTGTCAGATGCAGGCACTGAGGCCTCACTGAGGGCCTGGAGTTCTCCAGAGTATCTCAGACTGAGTGAGAAGACAAGTGTGGTGTTCTGTACAAAGCCTTACTTCTGCTCTGCCTTTGGGTAGCTTCTTGCCAGTTCAGTTCCTCGTCACTCAGTGCAGAAGGTGTGGGGTGGGTGGAGGAGTGTTTACAACTGATGTAAATATTTGTACTGTTGAGCCAGAGGGAATGATCAGAGACTATTGGAGAATATTGCAACAGTTGATATAAATGTTGCACATTAATAGTCAAACTTCAAAACCTGTGTAATTTAAATGAAGTATAAAACACTCCTGAGCTGCTATGCAGCTAAAATTGGTGCCTTCTCTGCAAACCCAAGAAAAGAACCCAAAACTTCTTGATTCCAAACTCTTCTTTATGCACACGGAGAGCTTGTGCATATGTGTAGCTGGCTGTTTTTAAGTAAAGCTGCAATGACCATTGTGGTCTTTTTGTTTGGTTGGTTGTTTTTGTTTTTTCTTTTGGTTGGTTTTGTTTTTTGTTTTTTTTTTTTATTGAATGAATTTTTATAGGTTAATGCAATGACCAGATGGTGTTAATTTCAGCTGTAATTCTTTGCTTTGTATAGGAATGTAGAAATGTTGTTTGATAGGTCTATCTATGAAAAGGTTCTTGTAAAGCACAGGAAGATAAAGTAGTAAACTTCAGTTGTACCTCACAACCATGTTAGGGAGAAAGGAAAGAAAAAACCTGTATATTTTGGTAGTCTTAACCGACAGTTTGTGAAACAAACATGACATTCTGTGTTATTTAAGTGGTACAAATGAAATATGAGTTCTAACAGAAGATGCAACATTTGGTTATCTGTATGCCATGTAAAGGTATACTGCAATAAATGGCATTTTGGCAAGACAGTGTCTGATTGGTGAACATTGATCTGAATAATACTTTACAAAATAGAAGTGGGTTTTTAGGACTGCCTAGGTCTTTAAGGAATTTGGATTCCAGAAGTGTGAATTTTGGGGCTAAAGGTAAGGAGATTCAGCTCAGCATTTGGGGGGTAAGAGCACAGCGTGGTTCCCTCTCCCCCTGCTTTGGGTGTCCTCATTGCAGTGAACTGCTCTACCCAGAGGCAGTGGTGGGATAAATGGGCTGTGATGGAGACTTGAATGGAATCTCTTTGTTAGAGCCCTGCAACATTTCATTCTGGTTCTGGTTTTGGGACCTCTGTGTGCTTGTACAGTGTGTCACCATCCCCAGAATGGTGATGAAAGTTGCAAACCTTCCTCAGGGCTTCCTCTTGCTACCTGTTGTCTGCTCTCAGGAGTCTGAGAGCAGAGAGGACTGTAGGAGGGGAAACTCGAAGTCCTTGTATTAAAACTTGCTTCCCAAGACAAGTTTGGAGCTTGTACTTCCAGGGAGGGAGAACAGAGCAGGCCTGTCCTTTGTATTCTGCTGTGCAACATCCATTACTCTGGGATACTCTGGCTTGTGTGGGAGGTGATGGAACAACACAGACGTAGAGGAAAATGTCCTTCACAAAACAGGGAAGTCAAGAGCTGCTGTGTGTCTTGGTGGGCCTTACTGCAGCTTTGCAATTCCTTTCTTTTGCAAGGCTTTGAACTGTAAGAAACTTATTTTTTGTTCTGTAAACTAGCCACTGTATTTTGAGTTTATAATCTTGCTGACACTGGAACCATGGGGGCTATGTTTACCAACAAAAGTCATTTGGAGGAATCTTAGTACTCAAAAAGTTGAGAGATCAGGCAAAAGAATTGAAGGATTGAGTGTAGAAGACTTGCTTCCATAGCTAAACAAAGCTGGAAAGTGCTTTCTAACTTCATGCCAACTTTGCCAGTCCCTTAAACTGGGTAAAAGGCTCATGTAAGATCAGTTTGCTGGTTTGTGTTGAAGTGCCTTGCCAGCCATGAATTCTCTTCCTTGGGGATTTACCAAGACTTTTGCTTCCACTTTTCTAATCAGTGATACTGTGGGAAATTAAGGTGGCAGGGGGGGAATAAAATGAATTGCTGAGGGAAGTGAGAAATTTCTGTGTGAAAACCCTTATAAGTACAACACTTGTCTGATCCGTGTTGTGCACTTGAGAGAAACTTTGTTGTACCAAGAGTGAGTAATCTACAGGAGGGCGCGTCTGCCTCTGTACTCTGACACAGGTTAACCTGGGTTTTCCTGAGTCACATTTCTGTTCACTGTGCTTCCTGACTTTCTTCTTCATCCATGCTGGAGCAATTATCACATTTGCTCTTGTTCACAAGTGAGATGCAAAGAATGTGGCTGGCAGAAAAACTTGACCCCTTTCTTTGTTCTGGAAAAATGAGCTGGAGGGTGTAAATGCACCGAATGTCAAAGAAGGCAAACTATGAGAGAAGGAGGACTTTTCACAATTCTCACTTTGTCAGGTTGTATTAGAGCCTATAAAGGAAGCTAAAGCAAATCTAAAAGGCTGTATAATCTTGTAATTGAAATAGAGAACAGGAGAAAAAAAAAAGAGGGCCACTCTACGGGGGTACTGAGAAGCAAAACTATTTCAGGCATTTCATAAATGCCTTATCTGAGTTTTCATCAGGGCTAGCATGTATATTGATGAAAATGAGCTGTGGAATAAAGGGTGCAGGGTGAAATTTGCCCCTTTTGAGGTAGCTGCAAAACTAAAAAATACAAGCAAAATCCAACTTTTTAAATATGCAAGAGAGGAGATAGAGGCTCAAAACCAAATAGTTACTTGGCATTCTGTGGTGGTGCTTAGCTCATAAAACTGGAAGCCTGATGGACAGACTTTTTAATAAGCTTGTCAAATTAGAAAACAGTAATTTTATTGCAGAAAATGAAGTGCAGTGTCTTCACCGAGGAAAGAGGAGAAAAAAGGTGTGGCCTCTGCAGTTTGCAGGGTCTTTCAAAAAGATCTGATGGATAAATGAATTCAAAGGTAGGATGCTGATAAAATATAAAATAGATTCACCAAAAGTAGATTGTGCCAGACTAATCAGATCCCTTGCTTTCTGCTAGCATTTTTTATCAGTCAAAGGCAATCTTTTATAATTGAACTTCGCTAAAGCAAATTATCAGTGCCACACAGAAAAAGAATAATCAAAAGGAGGAAGCTGGGGATTAGTGGAAGAATTGTGAAGTGGTAAGGAGTGGGCTAAGGAGCAGCAGGCTCTGCAAGGCAGAGTTGGTAGGGAGAAAAGACCTCATTTTGGTAACATCTTTCTAAATACTATCTTCAATGGAAGGGAATGCACAGAATTACATTTGCCATTTGGAATTTGGGCATCCTCAACAGCTTGGAAGTAGAATACTTTAGTGTTCTGATAAGTAACAATTAGGATCAACTTCAATAGGACCAGGTCAAGCTTGCAGGGGGTAACAAAAGGGAATAAGAGGGGAAGGAAGGGCTAAGTGAATTAGTCAGTTTTAGAATAATTACGTGTGATGTAGCTGTAAGAAAGGGAAAAAAATAAGTAAATACAGGATGCAGTAACTAGCAAGTAGGGGGAATTGTTAGCATCGTGGCTATTGCTATGCAAAGAACTTGTGAGCCCTGTGCTTAACCATCACCTGCATGCTCTAGAATTAATTCATGCTGGGAAGGAACAGAGGAAAAGCAACTAAAATGATGCGGGAGTACAGAGTCTCTTCCCACAGTAAACTAACAGTGTTTGGTTTGTTTAGGTCAGGAAAACACAGCCTGACAGGCCCTGCAATTGCTGTCTACAAGCTTGTCGTGGTACAGGACAGTACAAAGGATGGGGATGAGTAACTTAGGCTAAAAAATAATATGGGACCAAATGAAAAAAAAAGAAATTGGCAAGTGTAAACATTAAAATAATTCAAAACTGGAAATTCTCAATTGGTGGGGGGATTTGAAGATCAAAATGAGTTGAATACAAAGTTTGATGTTCAGGAAGATTGTGGTATATGATGTTCCTGAGCCAGTGGGATGTCTTTGAACCAGTAGTCTATGCAAAGAACAGAGACCAAGTATGTGCTAATGAGAGATTGAAACGGGAACCAGAGAAAGGCAATCACTAAATTTTTAAAAAGTCAGAAAATATTAAGTGCTTTTAAAAGTAGAAAATCCTTCAAAGTGGCATAAAGGAAGGATTAAATAGGCATGATTTAAAAGTGAAGATTAGCATTTGGATAGATCATGGATCTCAGAGCGCAGCTGTTCTAGTTTAACCAAAGCCATGTGACTTTGTTGTATAAAAACGTCCTCAGCATGAACCCCTACTTGTCTGAGGCAACCATCAAAGCATTCCTGACCCCTGATAACCTGTGTGGGAGAGAGAGGTATGCTTAAGATGCACAACCAGTCCAGGGGTCCCCGAACTGTGGTACTTCTGTGATATGCAATTTATTTCCAAATAGGGTGCAGAGAAAAACAATCACAAAACCCCAAGCCTCAAAAAATCCACCACCAAAACCTATCACACCTGCCTTACCTCTGGAAACCATAGGCAGAAGCCAGCTAGATTCCTCTGGTACACAGAGCTGGGCCTGCTACAGGTGATTAAGATGAGGGCAGGGACACTGAAAGAAGAGTGGGGCACCCTGGAAGAAACTTATGCTGATGCCACCAGTGCATTTCTCCCTCTAAATAAAGCCTGGGAACTCTTGCCTTGGGTGGCTGGCTAGGGATTTGCCTTATGCAGTAAACCAGGTTGCATCTCTTTCTGAAAGGAGAGGGTTTGAGTGCCAGCAGAAACTCAGCGCTAGCTGAGAAATAAATATTCTGAACAGGATTTTCTCTTTTCTGGCACCTGACTACCATCAGGTTTGAGGGCAAGGGGCTGCTCCTTTGGATCTGCTTCAGGCTGCTGTGGCTTCCTAAGCAAGAGCACGTGCTGTTCATGAACCTGCTGCTGTGCTCAGGTGCTGTGCTGGGTGTCATTCTCTACCACATGAGCCAGCGTGTGACCAGCCAATATGTGACTGAAAGGAATCATGCAGTTTGTTGTTCTAACAGATACACACAGACTGCCTTATACAAAGCCCTAGCTGAAGAAAGCTTAAAAGTGTTGAAACTTAGGACATTTGTGCAGAACAAAATCAAACCAACTGGTATTAAGACTGAAATAATTTCAAAAGGCCATAAAAGAATGTTATTTTCTTTTAACAATCCTTCACAAATTAGAAGCCCTGAAAATAAAGCAGATTTTGCATACAAAGAAAAAGTTGGCATGTATCCAATCAAGAGACAGATGGTCCATCTAATCACTTATCCAGCCATACCTGGAGGGGATCTGAAAAGCTGCCTTTGCTGGCAATCAGAAATCGCCTCAGTCATACACCCTCTGTGGTCAGAGGCCTTCAAAGCCTGGCTCCAAATGGACACCAGAGCTTGGGCAGCCCTTCAGGGACTGTCACGTGGAGTGAGTAGCACTGTACGTGCAGCTACTCGCAGCACACAGCCCCGATGATGGAAGAATCAGTCATTCAGTCATTTCTCATTCAGACCTGCAGTTGCCTTTATGAATAACTTGAAACAGCAGTTCAGTGTTCAGTCTTTATAGCGCAGAACAATGGGTCTAGGAGGACTTCCTGAAGTTTTATTGTTCTCAGGGTGGCACAGGGGGAAAATGTGGCTGTTCTGGAGCTACATTACCTGCCTTTTATTCAGATTGAAAATGTAGCTTTATTATTACAATTATTTATGTACTATTGGAGGAAAAGACAGTGTGCATATGCTCCTGCAAATGCTGGTTGAGTCTGCTCTTCCTGCTCAAGTAGGGTTGTTAATGTTTGATAGCAGCTGCCTGAGAACAGAACTGTTTATTGTTCTCAGGAGGTGGTTTGTCTTTTTGGTTATATATATATATATGTATGTACACTGAAGCCTGACTGCAAGTTTCTGAGGCATGACATAGATGGTTAGGGCCCTGCTCAGAAGTGTTGTCAGTTTAAGTATTCTTTTCAGATGTTACCATCGCTACTTCCAACCCAAACCCCTCCTGCAGAAGTGCAACTCTGTGCTCTTGCACTGCTCTAAGGAGTGGTTGTGCAGTTACTCCACAGTGAGGATTAGTCACACATTAACCACAGCTGTAAAAACATGTCTATGGGAAAAGCACAGCCAAACACTGAGGGCCTTTGAGTCTGCTGCTTGTTACCAAGGAGGTGGGTTTCTCTTCTGTTTTGCTTCAGCACTGTGCAACATACCACTCTCAAGATGCATTGTAGCTTTTCCTCTGGTACTCCTCTACCTCCCCCACTTCCATGAATCATGATCTACAGACGTCTCACAGTAGAGTGGAGTCAGGCAGGGTTTCTAAAACATCGGGTCCTGGGACGGGAAGGGGTACTCACACCATTACAGTGTTTAGCTGCATAATTTAATTACTACTTGTGGCAAAGCAGGTGTGACTTAGGGCTAACAACTTTAGGCCTGTGAGGAGCGAGGACAGCCTTGCTCATTGTCAAGATGACAGCTAAAGTTATCTTGCTTTTTACTCAATAGAAATCCACCATCCATCATTTTAGTCCTTCTCTCGACATGTCTCATTCTGCACAGGTTTCAGCAAAGTATTGATCCTACACTCAGTTTCCAAATCCTCCTCTCCAAATGTTCTCAGAGGGGAAGGAGAAAGAGGACAACAGCATAACCCCTAGGAACATATGTCATGTTAGGGACACTCTGCATCAAGCTTTGGTCTATGAAAACTGCTGGTGCCACATTACACACTTCAGGGCTTCCAGGAGAATGTCTCAGATCATCATTCACCAACCATGGATTCAGTTGTCCCCTCACTGGTGTTGGATTCCATGGAAAGAATGGCAAACCTTTTTAATGGGAGTATTTGGTGGGGGGAGAGGAGGCAGGGAAGGCAGTGCAAATGAAAGATGCACAATTAGAAAAGCTTTCTCCAAAGCTGCTTTGGGCAAGGGAAGAAAAGCAGCACTCATAAGAGAACGTATAATTACCATGTCCTCTGCCCCACCCTTGCCTTCTCAAGAGAAAATTTCTGTATTTACTGATTTGCTTCAGGCCTGTGTCACATGTCCCATAGCAAGACAGCAACCAACAAAGTCTTTCACATAAATAAGTGAGGCTCCTTTAGACTCCAGCTGCTTATTGAGTACATCAAGGAGAACTGGGCACCTGGAACAAGGAACTACAGCTTCCTGGTTTTGCTGAAAGTGATGTCCCTCTATTTGGGAACTGAAGCTGGAAATCCTCAGCCAGCTTCTCTGGTTCCATTCTGCTTCTTGAAACCATGTCCTTGCTCTAGCTCTTGTCTGGAAAAGGCAGTTTATGCTGGGGTAGGAACTTATGCAATGCCGTAATGTGAGATGCTGTATTAGTCTGAGAAAGTGCATGTTTTCTGTGCACTGAGCTAATTTCCCTCCTTACCGAGCACTGGTGCCTCTAATACCTGCTCCAGCTTGTTTCCCTGTTACCCCAGTGGCACATTTCAGACCATCCCTCCCCTTCCCTACCTGCAGAAATAGAAGGTTACCTCAGGCTCCTCACGTTTTCTCTGCATGAGGCAACATAAACTCCAAATTTGCCTTGAGCCAGAAGACATTAGTACTGATCTAGAAAGCACCTTAGAGAAAAAGGAGATCTGAAATTATCCTATGCAGTGGATTCCTACATTGATCCCCAGTTTCATAAATGGGAAAATAAATCATGCACAACACAATTCCTCTGGCCAGCCAGGACACTTTGCATGTTATTTCAGAACTGCCTCTTGAGAAGTTTGCTTGTCTTTCCATCAATTCTGCAGCACCTTTCCATTTCATCCATGTTAGGTGAGGCATGAGCAGTGAGAAACACCATGGTACAATCTTCACTGGGCACTGCTGGCAGTTCCCTTCCAGAGGCCAGTTGCACAGCCTTCCCTGCTGTGGTTCTTCAGGCTCACAAGGACTGTATCACAGGTAAGGAGTATTCTGAAGTTTCAGGAATGAGTGTTTAAACCTTTCCCAGTCCCCCTTGCATCCCTCCCTGCCCCCCTTAATATGAATGACAATATTGGGCCCAAATATTGCCTTGTTTATTACAGAGAACAAATACACATTTTCAAAAGTCCTTAGACTATATGTTACAGACAGGACACCTGCAGACTGGTCCCCTCAGAGTCTGGAGATGGTGGCAGAGCTGAAGGTCTCTGAAACACACACCACACTGCTGCCCCTGGACACCTGCAAGAGGAAGATTATGGTCATGATCCAAGGGCTGGACTGATCTTTGTATTCCCAGCTAGCAGCATGGGGACAGGCTCCCCAAGGACAAGAGAAGCTGTTCCCAGGGCTGCTGCCACCGTGCTGTCCCATGGCCTCACTGGCACCCTGTCCAGATGGTTCCTGTCTGTCCCCCTGAGCAAGCCTCACCCTGCGATCCCACCAGTCTGACTGCTCTCCTGGGGGACAAACCTGGTGGGACCACATGCGTCAGAATCCATGTGTGCTGAAACAGAGGGATCCGTGTTTTGGACCCCCAAATGTGGACCTGCTGTGATAGCTCTCTCCTGGCCCTGTCTTTGGGTGGGTGTCTTTTCCCCGCTGTCCCTTCCCTTCTTCCACAGGGATGAAGCATCAGACAGACCCTCAGTTCAGGAGCCTTCACTGCCCTGCAGGCTGTGGTGCTGGGCCTTCTGTGCTTGAGGCAGAGTCTCCCAGGGCCAGTCCTGTGCTGGGCACTTCCCTTGTCCCTCTCTGCCCCTCTGTGGACACAGCTCTGCCAGGCCTCAAGGAGCTCCTGTGACAGGTCTGTCACTTGGCACCCCACGTTGTGGGGAGCTGCTCTGGCCACCACCCACCTCCGTGGGTTTGGGGCAGCTGCAGATATCTTTATTGGGCAGTGCAAAGGTTTTAGACTTTAGAAGAGCAAACTAAACTCACCTAGAGCTCACCTGGGAGGGAACCCATAGGAAGCTTCCATGGAGGATAAAGGAGTCAACTAGTGCTAGGAGTTTTTCAGAAATGCTCTCCTGGAAGCACAAAAGCAGTTCATCCTCTCTAAAGGCAAAGGAAGCAGGCAAAGCAAGAGACCCCCCTTGGCTTAACTGTGAGCTTCTGAGACTGCTCAAAACCAAAAGAGAGGCATACCAGCGATGGAAAAGCAAGTGAATATCCATTGAGAACTAAAAAGGGCATTGCCAGGGCATGCAGACATGCAGTTAGGAAAGCTAAAGCTCAGACTGAATTGAAACTGGCCAGAGTTGTCAAAACCTACAAAAAAGGGCTCTGCAGGCATATAAACAAAAAGTGTAAACAGAAGGAAAATATTGGCCTGCTGTCCAACCAGAGAGGTGAATTGGTCACAAATAACACTGGAAAGGCAAAGGTTCTCAACACTTTCTTCACCTCATTTTTCCAGCACTGCTGATCCTTAGGCCCTGGGAACAAAAGCTTAAGCTGGTGCAAACACAGACCCACTGTTGGTGAAGGAAGAATTGGTCTGTGAACTACTACAGGAGCTTGTCCCCTAGACATGGATGGGCCCTGACAATATCCACCTGAGAGTGTTAAGAGAACTGGCTGATGTCATTTTCAAGCTGCTCTCTGTAATCTTTGAGAAGTCATGGAGATTGAGGGACATCCCAGAAGACTGGAAGAAGGTTAGCATCACTCCCATCTACAAGAAGGGCTTAAAGAAAGATTCAGGAAATTATACACACATCAGTCTTACTTCTGTTCCTGGGAAAGTTATAGAATGAATACTCCTTGGGGGCTATCACAAGTCAGATGAAACATGTTATTGGGAAAAGCCAGCACAGATTCACCACAGGCAAATTGTGCTTGAAAAACCTGATTGCCTTCTACAACAAAGTAACCTGCTTTGTTGATGTGGGGCAAGCAGTGGACATTGTTTACCTGGATTTCTCCAGGGCTTTTGATACAGTTTCCCACAGCCTACTCCTAGAGAAACTGATGTGTTACAGTCTAGACAATCTCCCTAGGGAAGTGGTGGATTCCTCAGCACTGGACACTTTTGAGATTCGGCTCAACAGGATACTGAGCCATCTTGTCTAGACCATGCTTTTGCCAAGAAAGGTTGGACCAGATGATCCTTAGGGTCCCTTCCAATCTGATGTTCTATGATTCTGTGGTACACAATTAATCCATTTTGGGTCTTGTATGTGGTAATGCTGTTTTCCACCAACTTGTGGTTCTAAGATCTTTCTTTATTAAGAGAAAAAAAAAATTACCTTACAGTAATGGTTGAAGATTTAGTAGAGACAGGACTAAAATGTTTTTACCATCCCGCAAAAGTCTGTATATATGCACATGATTAATAACAGAAATATGTTTGAAAGAATCTGTGCTCAGTCTTCAGTACAGTTTCAGCAGCTGGCATCAATATTGCAGCAAAAAAGGAAGTGAGTGCCTGTTCCTACAAAGATTACTCTTTAGTTACCAGTCCCACATCTGTGGTCATTGTGAAACTAACAGCTGGGTTTTGGTGGAGTTATCTTCCTGCCTTGTCTCCTGCCTACAACACTGCTGAGATGCTTGGTCATCCCTGGGGATGGGCAGCTTTGACCAGAGAGAGGCATCTCTCAGGTGCCCCATCCTGTGTGATCTCAGAGTGTGAAGATTTCTAAGGGGCTTGGACATCATATTTATTTTGAAGAGCTTCGGCCATGCCCTGCTTATGTGTTTATATGAAGCACATAGAAAACAAACAGGATGGTATAAATACATGGATGGTGATATCCACATTAGGACAAAAGTTCCGTGGAACTCGCTGAATCTGAACCAAATGCCAGTTTCTTTCCTTGAGAAATTAGCATATAACTATCATGATGGGCCATAACCAAGAGAAAGTAATGCAAGACCTCAGATCACTGCTTGCAGTGCTTTTCTTTTGGGTCATTTGGTTGAAGTCTTGTGCTGTTTCATGCACCCAGTGAGCATCACCTGTGGTGTGAAGTCTGACCCTATTTAGATGTAGCAAATGCTCACTTCTCTGGAAACATCACCAACAATCACCATGTACAACACATCCAGCAGCACTTGCTGACTTAGCTTCTAGAAAGTATTTTTACAAAAGCCTTTGCAAAACAAGGTGTATCTGATTAGAAAGAAAGAGAACAGAAAAAAAAATAATTTAAGTTTTGAATAGAGCTCCTCCTCTGCAATAAGATAACCAGGACTGCTGAGCAGGATAGTGCATGAAGATGTGAGCATGATGAATCAGAAAAAGGCAGGAAAGAATCTGCTGAGGGGGCAGGAGCCACTGTGGTTGGTAGCATTCCCTGTCTGTCTGTCCATCCTGCGGTCAATGGTACCGCGTGGCTTTTGAAGTCCAGAGAGCTCAGACTGAGGGAGCCTGTCCTGTGCAGGTTCTCATGTTCCTGTTGTTCTTGCATGGTTCTGCTTATGCAAAAGAGGAAGGCCAAAAGGTTGCCCAAAGTCCTTCAGGAGCAAGAGTCATGGTGAAATACAACACTAGCACTGAATGTTTTAATTTCTGAAACCTGGGCCTTTTTAAGCTTCCCAGGGAACAGACATCTGGAGGCAAAGGATGGCTGATGGAGTCTCATGTGTGCCTGCCTTCCTGATGGAAAGCCAGTCCAGGGGGGTGAGCCAGCCAGATTGTAAGCATGTTGAAACAACTGGAGAAGTCTCTGGGGAGACCTTATAGTACATTCTGGTGCCAAAAGGGGCTACAAGAGAGCGGCAGAGGGACTGTTTACAAGGGTATGGACTGATTGAACAAGGGGAAATGGCTTTAAATGGACAGATGGCAAGTTTAGATTACATATTAGGGAGAAATTCTTTACTGTGGGAGTGGTGAGACACTAGAACAGGTTGCCCAGGGAGGTTGTGGATGTCCCATCCCTGGAAGTGTTCAAGGTCAGGATGGATGGTGCTTTGAGCAACCTGGTCTAGTGAAAGGTGTCCCTGCCCATGGCAGCGGAGTTGAAACAAGATGGTCTTTAAGGTCCCTTCCAACCCAAACCATTCTATGATTCTATGTGCAAAATAGGGTTACACACAATCAAATTTCAGCTGCACTGATTTGCAGGATATCTGCATTTTGGGGGATTCTAGTAGAGTTCAGCAGCTCTTCTGTGTGCTCCTGGCTGCTAACATGAGTTTTATACTGTGTGTGCTTGTTGGGTATAGGAGCACTTTGAGAGGTTCTCCTACACTGACCAAGATTACAAGTACAGCAAAATGGTTTAAATTAACATGATTAAGAAATAATCCCTTCCTAGGAAAGAGCCCTGACCTTTATGGTAAGCTTGTGTTGATAAGCTGAGTCAAGTACAATACCTACACAAGCCCCTGCATCCACAGGACAGTTAGGACAGTAGGTAGCAGTTGTAAAGGTCTCTATTTCCCATGGGTTTCATAGCAATAGGAAAAGAAAGCTGACTCCATTAGTGCCTAACTGAGGGACAGGCTGCAGTCTGAGTTCAGCCCATATTAGATAACTGAATGGAGAAAGAGCTTTGTAGCGAATGCTTCAAGCACAGGAAAGGACCAATTAGTCCCACTGCTCACAGGGTGACTTGTTTTTCCTGTCAGTACTCAGAAGACTCCTAACACAGAGTGACAGGAGTGATTTGTAAAGGTCAGATAAAACCAGAAGGCAGATTGGGCTCCAGCAACAGACCCAGCTCTGCTGCAGACCTGGTGAGGGGCAGTCCTGATGTGCACAGTCCCAGGCGAGTCCTGTGCTGTGTTTGGCAGAGGCAGCCCAGAGGTGCCGTGGTCTCCAACACCAGTGAGCTGGGTAAGTGGACATGTTTATGGCAGATTATGGCAGTACACAGAGCTCCTGACGTCTCCAGATATTTCCTGACACCTGCCTGGCAAGGAAAGCAGGAGCTTGACAGTGAATGGGATTCCTGTGGAACCCACATGGGAAACAGAGGGATCTGTCACCTCCTTTGGCAGGTGTGCTGGGTGCCCTTATAGCTAATACAGAAAAGGTTTTACTCTGGGGCTAAAATCTTGACGTCCTGCAGTTCAAAGTAGTATGACTAGGCTAGAGATGATACTTTTTTTTTTTTCACTGGCACAGGGAGGGCCTTTTCTGACATGCTCAGAATTCAACAGCATAGACTGTGAATTACATGAAGTCTAATCAGACTCTTCATTGTTTTTGCCAATTAATTACACATACTACATTAATGCTCACTTCTGACACCAGTGTATAATCCATTTGCCATCCCTAATATAACTATGTGAATTCAGTAAGGCTATATTTTTGTGAATGAGAATTATGCAGGTAATGACAGATAGTACATCTCCAAGCTTTCATCCCTAGTAATTCCTGAGTCCTAAAAATGGTTACAGCTGAGAACTAATAGAGATACACTCAAGGCTTCAAGTATCTATCAGTTGCCTCAGGAGTAATGCGGCTGGTTAATTGCTTGCCAGGCCACAGGTGAATAAATCCTGTGGAAAAGGTTTTAAGTAGAGTAGTGTTTCATTCCTGCTTTGCAAAGTGCTTCCTGAGAGCCAGGCAAAAAGCCTTACAGTGCTCAGTCACCATAGGAACCTGCCCTTGGGCTTTGGCTGTGCAGGGCTTGCCTGAAAAACCACCTGCCTACGCCCCCATTCACACCGTGGCTGAAGCTATCCAAGACATGAAGGTGTTTAATGAAGAATAAATAGCAAAATAATGGTCTCTGTGGCTTTATTTCTTCCTGAAAAATGTATCAAGCTTATCTAGTCCTGTTAAAGAAAACCTTGTGTCCTTGACCATTGCAGGACGTGATTAGCTTTCTTGTTCTTCAGTATGCTGATAAAATCACTTAGGAAAATTAAAAGAAAAAAACCACTATGTGATTCTGTAAGGTGAAAGCATCAGTGACTGTATGGGTGGTACATTTCAGGATGATTTCATTTGGTCAGGTTTTCCTAGACCTTGTATTCTGAGTGTTCTCTGTCCCCTGAGCCATCTGCCTGTATATTTCTTCTCTTTCTCTCCTTGCAAATGCAGTTCTCAAGCCTTTCCAGGCCAAGTTTGCACAGCTTGACAACCTGCTTGACCATACACATGGGGTTCATGAGTTGAAAATTAAAGAGGTAAGTTGTGACATAAATTAAATAAAATTGTCAATTTTTTTCATCCATGCTATTTAGGAGCACATGCTACAAGTATCTAGAAGGCACCAGGATTCAGAGGACTAAACTTGGATAAACTAATTCTCCCCAAAAACATCTATACTGGTACAGAAAATGAGGCTGGAGGGGATTTCAGCCATGGGCACACAAAGCAGGCACTTTCAGTTGTTAACATGCACCCCATTTTTGCTGGTTTGTACCAACCAGCACTGTCCCAACAGCACCCTGAACCAGTCAGGGAACATCACAGGCCAATGACTGTTCCCTGTGGTTGGTTTTCCCTCAGCCACAGTGCACAGAACAAGCATTCAGCCATATGGATGGGAGATGCACTGTGTCTCTTTGCCCTGGAGCAAGCAAATTGTCTCTGGCCTATTTTAATTATTAATAAAGATTGAAGGGAGAAGCAAAACCTGGATACAATCTGTTTAGTGATTTTAAAATTGAAGTCATTTGTAAATATGAAATTGGGAATTTAAAAAATATGAAGTGTAAATTATTTCCAACCTATAGGCATGATGAAGGAACTGGGGTGGGCACACTTGGGCCCATGTCATGGCAGAGGACAAACACAGCAGGGATAAATGTTAAGAACACAAAGTTCCAGAGCCATCCTTTCATTTAGTGGCTGAATTCATGAAAGCCCTGGTAGAGCAGGTAGTGGAGCACTGCAGTGTCCTGTCCCCTGCTGTGGTAATAGGACAGTGGCTGGGTGGTGGCACAGCTTCCCACTGGAGTCTCCACTGCCCTTCCTTCCTCTGGGAGCCAGGATATTCCCAGGACACATCCACCTTGGCCCAGGAGTTCAGGGGCATTGCCAGTTACCTGAAGCCAGAGCGATCAAGGAAGCATTTGAGTGCATTTTTAAAGCAAAGGAAATTTTTCCTTTTTAAAAAGGGCAGTCCATTGGCTTTTGTGCTGTTGTTTTGGGACTTTTTATTCGTACCAGACTGCAAAACACACGCTGGGCTTGCTTATCTGCCCGTGTATCTTTCTTAACAAATGCAAAGCTTACCTTTCCAGCAGTGTTATTCAGAAGAAGATTTTCTTACACAAAATTCAGTTAAACATCTTTCAACAATCTGAGGTTTTCCCCTCAATATGAGCAACTACAAAATGATATGCCTTCAGTCTGCAATGTGGCAGCAGACAGGTGGGTATTTAGCAGGTGGGAAGGCTAAGAACATCAGAAAAGGAGTGACAACAAGCCTGAGGGGTAAAACGTTTGCCCAGACAATTTTAGGAAGGCAGTGAAGAGGAACAAGAATAATTTTTTTCTCTTTTTCATGCACTTCCATCCCTCCACAATTCAGAGGGAATTGAACTGCCAGAGGTCAAGAAGTGTTTGGACAATGCTCTCAGGTACATGGTGTGATTCTTGTGTTGGTCCTGTGCAAGGCCAGGAGTTGGACTCAATGATGCTTGTGGCTCCCTTCCAACTCAGTATATTCTATGATTCTATGATTCTAATTCCAGCTCTGCAGTGCCTATTTGAGGCATGTCCCAGTGAGGAACAATTTTCTGGGACCACTGCTCCTCCTCTCCGTGTGCTGGGATCTCAGCCATGAGGATGGGTGGTGCCCCAGGGCAAGAGGGAGGGAACTGGTTCCCCGATGGAGTTTCTCTCGTCCAAGCAGCAAGGAACAGGGAGGTGGGGGCAGGAAATGGGTCCTGTGAGTTGCTGTATATGAGGTGGTGGGGTTTGGGACACAGGGATATAAATTCACAGGAGCATCTGTCCAGGCTGGAGTTCCAAACTAACCTGCAGAAGGAGGAAGATCAGAGACCTGAGGTCATATCTTGTGTATTTCCTGGGCCAAATCATGAATCTTTGTCTAATCCTGGTGGGGTGCAGGCCCAATGAGGTGCTTGTGCTGCAGCCAGGCCAGTTTGCAAAAACACAGCCCAAAGGGCTCCCAGAGTGGATGTCAGTAACCATCCAGCCTTGGCAGAACTTTGTTCCCAGGAAGCTGAAAAACCTGCTTGGGAATACAGTCGAGTAACCAGGCTCCGGGCAGCCCAAATGCTTCCTTAAAAGGCTTCAGTGGTGTCACACATGGGATTTTACAAAGCACTTCTCTCCATTCCTGAGTCTGCTCCTTTTGCAGTAACTGAAGTTTCACTGAGAGAATGCCAATACCCAAAAGTGAATCACACAGGCAAAAAGAACCCTATACATAACATTTCATGGCCTATGAGCTGATACTATACAGCCCAGATATTCCCATAGCCTGAAGAAGCTTCACAGCTCCCTAGAGGGCTCCTTGCCTCAGTGTTCAAGGGAGAGCAGGGAGCAAGTCTTTGTCCTCCACCTCCTCCTCCTTTCACGTAAGGCTCTGAACATATCACAGGGAGAAGATCTCTCAGAAGTGCTGTCGAAACAGCAAATGACAGCCCCCTATTTATTATTAGTTTATTGCTAACCCACTGTTTGTCTAGGTTAGTTGGATAATGAGCTGCTATGGACTTGGTCAGTGATATTCAGTTAGCACAGGTTTGCACAGTGATTTTTTTTAAGATCTCAGGGAGTAAAGGGTAAAAGTTATATCATCAGTGGTGTTGTGTCAAAGTTCTGCATTATTTTATATACAGTGCAATACAATATAAAGGATTTTATAGTAGGTGTGGAGACAGGACTGAGGCAGGACTTCCAAGCTCACACTCGCATTTTCAAATCAAGAAATCTCTACCCCACTGCTGCATTGTTTCTAGTTGTGTATATAGATTGACATCAGAAATCACTTTGACCATTAAGAAACAGCACCTCTTTCAGAAATGCATCCAAGTCCTGAATTGAAAAAGCAAACATCAGCAGTGTATAATCAGGCTCCCAGCAGTTCGGGAGAGGAAGTAATAAATACCTTGCTTACCTGGAACTGCAGGACGAACCCAGCAGGTTGCATGCAAGGACCCGTCTGGGCACTAGGAAGAAGCTCCAGCAAGTTCATCTGGTGCAAAAAATAGGCTTGGGTGCTCCTACGACCACAGCACTTTGGCATAGTTTTCATGTTTCGTTCCCAAACCTTTGGCAAAAAAAATTTTCATGGTTTGTCAGTTTGTTACTGACACAGACAAACCATTGCCAGCCAAATTGCTCCCATTCATCTATCCTTAAGCATTCTATGAAACCAGGGTTATTTGGGTTAGGTTTTGCTGAAAGCAAGCAGATATTCTCCCAGTCAACAGATATTTCCCCAAGAATCATGCACCAAGGAGTTGTGCTGAGTCCAGGTGTGGAAGGAGCCATGTGATGCATATGCCTACCCATCCTTTATCTAGTGAAAGGCTGGGATGACTTGCAGGAGCACAGGTGACACCAAATCTCAGACCATACTGGAGATCAGGCTCTGAATTCAGACCAAATCTACTGTTGAATAGTTTTGTTTATCTCGGGAAATCTCACACCCCAGGACTGTGCACCTAAAAAATATCTTTTAAAACGACTTTACTGCCCTACTGGGGTAGGAACTCTATGATGGGAGCTCATGACTCCTAAATGTACATTCCAACTTCATAGTATATAAATGTGCCTCAGTTTAATTCTCAGTTTATTCTGTTATGCTTCTTTGTTCCCTCAATTTTAATAAAGGATTTATTGCTTATAATAATACTGAGCCTGTAACATGAATGAGCCTTACATGACTGTTTTGTTTCTCACTTTAAATAATGGTGAAACATTTTTAATAAAGTATATATTACATTCCCATATACTATACCATGCTCACCTTTTAGACATGTTTCACTAAGTTAGTATATACATTTTTTGTTGGAAGTTGCATCATGGCCAATTATTAAAGATGCTGCAGATCTGTAGTTGCCACTATTGGTAGAATCATTTGTTCAATGTCTCTTTGAACTTGGTCTTCAGAGATCATGCAGTGCATTAGTAAAATGATCATCAAATATTGGTCTGCTCTTATTCCTTTTAACTTCAGTGGGAGTATGACTGACAACAGTATAGTCATGTGTCAATATGTCTCATTGATAAAAAAACATTATGTTCAAAATTCCTTCCTTATTTGTAGCTAGGGGCTCAGTTTTTGTATTGTTTGCAGGGCTGGAAAGCAGTATAGTGTCAGAGTGACTCATGAATGGAAGTTAAATAGATTACAGTGGGCGATAATGCAGCGTGAAAAGGCTGGGTAAATATAACCCCCAGAAGGGAAATTTACTGTATTTTTTCCATGAAAGATCAGCTGAACTTTGTGTTTATCAGTCAGGAACGCAGCAAGTTCTGGCTAGTTCCTGTGTTTTAGAAACTTTTCACCTTGGAATTTTGATGCATTATTTCCAAGCTCCCTGGGAGAATTTAATTTAAATTTTGACTTAATCTGGATTCTATTATAATTTCTTCAGAGAGAATTTTTATTTCAGTGTTGTAAAGTTTTTGTTTTAGGGTTTTTTCATGAAAAAATCACACAATGAAAGTGTAACTCCAAAGCGTTACTTCTCAAAGCTGCACAGAGTTTCACATCTGTCCTGACTTGCATAACCTACCCTTTGCATTGAACAACCATCTTTAACGAGGGAGCTGTTAAAAAGTGTTGTGTTCTGTACTGAAAAGTGTGGGCAAAAAAGGGAAAGATTTTTCAACTGCCATTTAGAGAACTCTGGGTTCTTCTGACTTACTGTCTTTCTTTATCTTTTAAATTTCATGTAGTAAACCTCTGTGGCTGCTTTTAGAAAAACAGCTCACATACCCAGTCCCTGTCATTTTATATCTCTATGTGCCTGCTTACAAACATCCTCTGTAGGCAGGGAACAAAAGAAACAAGTGGATTGTTGCACCATGGTCGCTTTTGGTTAGGGGTTTGTCCCATCCAGGGTATATCCACCACATTTGTTTTCCTGCATGTGCTGTGGGTACTATGTGTGTTTATTCAGGTAGTGGTATGTCATCCACAGAAACACCCTTCCCAAGGGGAGGTTTGCAGTCTTCAGTTGGAAAACGACACTTGGATTATTTATGTGCACCTCTGAAGGCTGTTGCATTTATTCGCCCTTTCTGTTGCAGTTAGTCTTGTGTAATATCTTTTGAATATTCTCTGCATGGAGGGGTGAAGAACCTTAACTTGGCAGCATGGAAGAGGCTAGAAACTTGGTGCTGTTTACAACTTGTCAGACATTATGTAGAGGAAAATATAAAAAGCAAAAGTAACCTTGTACTGGATGAATAATTACATTTGTCCTTCCTGTACAGTTGACTGCAAATAGTAAAATTGTCTGTGCAGTCACACCTGGTAAAATGCTACTGTTTATTCCTCCTCTTGTGTTACATTGAGCTTTACAGAGATACAGATGTAATGGCCAAAATTCACATTCCAAGAAGGTTTTTCACCCTTTTTGGGGAAATAAACCAACTAAAACTATTCCAGGTTCTTTGTGGTATAGCAGAACACACTGTATATTGAGGCATGAATGATGCCAATTTTGGAATCAGAGTTTCAGGGAATTATTGAAAAAACAATTTGGAAACAAGCTCTGACAGTACCTAGCCTGAGCCTGCTCAGGGCAGGGCCAGCTTCAGAGCTAGATGAAATTGCTCACAGGATTTTTCCAGAGAACTTTTAAAACATCTCTAAGGATAGAGACTCCACAGAACCTTCACTTTACCCAGGCTGTAAGTTCTGGAGACAAAAACTCATGAGAAATATTTGGAAAATAAGTAATTAATTAACTCTCAAGTGTACTATGTATTATTTCTGGCATAATGTGTTTGTTTTTTCAGAGAAATGTGTTGTATTACATTCTGTTGATGCTGCATAAAGGTAAATGCATGAAGAACGTGAAGAGGTGTGATGAGTGATTGAGATAAGCTGGGAGAACAGGAGGCACCTCAGAACTTCACCCCCACCCAGCAGATGGGCGATGTCTTGCAGGAGAGATCTCTGTTTCTTCTTCCTTTTCTCCTGCTGAGCAAGGTTAGACTTAGATCTTACCTGAATGCAGATTCTGTATTGTTTTAGTGACAGGCACAATCACTGGGCTCTGAGCACTGTTCTAAAAAGAGTTTATTTCTTTGTGCATTAAAAATCAGCAGGAAAGGAAAGCACAATTAATGTGCTGCTACACATTAATTGAATACCTGGGATAATATAGGTATATTGATGAAAAACCATACATATGTAAGTGGCATTATGACAGCATTATGAAAAGAAATGCTGGATGAGAATGCAGATATATAATTATTTATCATACTGAAGCAAGTAGAGATCTACACTTAATTATTTAATGATTAAGAGAACAGTTTTAACCAGGAAGGTTAAGGGGAGGTCATTTTGGCCATACAGGCTCATGGTGCATTTACCTGAGGGGAAGAGAATAAGGGTTCAGCTGAAAAAAGACATTTACCTGTGAAATAAGTTTCCCTGTTCCTCAAAGGGGGACAATTGGCCCATCACTGCACAAGAGGCAGATACAGCACAGTTTGGAGAGCTTGGGAAAAGCAGCAAACTGCTGCCACCTCAGCATTCCCACGAAGAGTGCAGCTCCAATCCATATATACATACATATATAAATATATATTTACATATATATCTCTGCGCTCTGTAACCAGGTTTCACAGCCACCTTTCACAGGAGTCCACGAAGGGTTACTTTGGATATAAACTTGATATCTTCTATGATAACAAAAAATTCCATTTGTTAACAGGTCCCAAACTGCTGCAAACACTCCTCACAATATCTGAGTACTCAAAAGCCTTTCAGTATTCAAAGTACATTCCAGCCACTGTAACTTATCCTTAAATATCATGCAAATGTTTACATTTGTGGAAACTTAAGTTTCTGCTTTTTTTTCTTGCTATCTTGGTCTCACAACGAGCAAATTCTTGGGCATTTTTTTGGTAGGGCTCATAACATCAGCAGTTTTATTGTGAGCCCATGGCTAGAAAACCCGTGATAAATATTGCACTGATCCCTACCTGCCCTCTGTGCTTCAGCATGCACAAGAAGTGTCAAGTTAAGCTCAGCTCACCTGCCTGAGCTGGGCAGGACAGTGGTGGTTTTGTGCGGTTATTCATAGTGTGGGGCGCAGCTTCAGTGGGCAGCTTTTTAATAATGTAATCCAAAAGTGAAAGGGTAATGTTTACCAAACCTGTTTCAAAATGGCTGATTAATCAAATAAATGTGTGTTTATTGAGGCTGTTGCTAGGTACTTACTGTTATTGAGATAATTGTATGACTCAGCTAAGCCAGACAAAGAGCTCTAGTGTTGTTTTAAAGTACCGACTGGCCAAGTTTGCATCTTACACTGGAGTAAGGGGAGAAACTTTGCTCTTTCTTCTTAGCTTTTGCACAAAGCTAATCACTTACTTCATTTTGCCTCACATCATCCACTTTTATAGCCAGTATAAAATGCCTTGTTGCCATAAACCCCAGAATCAAACACAGCCTTCTGCAGAACCCCTTTGTCTGCACCACAGCAGTGATGGGTTTTCATTACTGACACCAAGGCGTAGGGACAGACCTTCATTTTATGTATTTATCATATTATATTACATTTTCCTATCCTATCCTATCCTAGTATTTATTCTTTCTTCTGCTAAACATCTGCATTAACTGTAAGACCATCACCATTCAAAGCACTTGTTTAATGAATATCTGGGGCAAGTTTTCTGAGGAGAGGTAGCCTTTCCTAAGACCTAGTGATAAATATGGAAAGAGCTGACAAGCTTTCAGGCATTCAAGCCCTACTTCAGATCAAACTTGCAGCCTGAAAGCCTCTATTTTTTTCCAACTAGTCATGTGTTTCTTCCCAATAAAGGCTATTGCCTCTCCCTGAAGTTCTCACCGCTCAAATTCTTAACTCTCACTAGTACAAAGACAAGGCTACAAATAATTAACAGTACTTGATCAGGCAGGCTATTAATGGAGACTTTATGATAGAAATTGCATAATACAACTCATGCTTTGTATTTTTCATCACAAAAATGGAAACATTTTTTTAAAGACAGCTACTAATGTGTGCAATTACAGAAAAGTCTCTTCACTTCTCAAGGGAAGCTCAGTCAAGTCTGATGTACAGGAAGAGTACTGCTGATTGGGGGGTACACTAAGAACATATACCTGCCCTCCAATTAAACTCCCTCTCACTTATATATTGGTTTTATTATTTTAAAGTAACAGGATTTTTCTCATTCCAAAGTAGCATGTCTGTGTTCTACTGATGGTAGTTTGCATAGCTGAGTGAGTGATAAAGGATATTTAAAATCACACAGACATATTTACTTCAAGACATCAGTCTCAAGTTGTACCAGTCCAAATTTGGAGTAATACTATCAACAGTAGTATTATAATCAGATTTACACTGATATATCTGAGAGGAGAGTTTAACTCTGGCTAGTCATATTCTGTAGCAGGTTTGTTGACTTTTTTTTAATCTTCACCAAGATAAATTATATATTATAATAAAGCATTACTTTGCTTGCTCAAGATTGCACTTTGATTAGAAAATCTTCTGTTGTATGTCAGAGAGATTACTGCTTTTTAGCAGCAAACACCTTCACTGTCAGGAAATGCTCAACATTTATTCAAAATGTCCACTAACGTTTTCTTTCCTGTAACATCCAGGTATAACTGCAAAAATTAGGTCTTTCCTTTAAATAAATTCTGGGGGTTTACAGATCAAGGTCTGAACCAGGCGTTGAACCTGGAAGCGGGCTGTGTTTGAACTGCCTAACCCTTTCTTTTGATTTCTTGAATTAATGTTTTACTAGAAGAGTTTTCACCGAAGGAAGAGTGTGATCCTGCTGTTGATCTAATAGCTGTTACACTCCCAAATACATTATTGAAAAAAAAAAAAGAAGTAATACTTAAGATGGATTTTTCACTTTTACTGGTCAGGAGCATAAATGATATTAAGCATGTCCTGGAGTCTGGGGCCAGCCTCCCAGATATGACACTTTCCTAATGGTCTTTGTGGATATCCAGAGTGAGAAAGCTGGGAGAAATATCATCAAACAAGCCACTGTACAGAGGCAGGTTTATGAGAGATTAGTGAGTGTTAAAGGAAAGTAAGTCAAGGTTGAAGTAGAAATCCCTCCTAAATTCTGCATGTGGCTCAGCCCTCTCTGTCAACTCCCTCCAACCTTTAGGATATCACCTCTAACTGTTATACTGGTACAATCAAACCCCACTATTTTCTCTTGCATCATCACTTTGTGAGGTTCAGGTGGTACTGCCTGAATTGCTTCTTTTGGGATTGTTGGTGACAGTAAAGCATAAAGCATGATGGGTAAACTAGAAGAGGATCAAGATCCAATCTTTATTTTTTCTAGAGGGCAGAAGGACTTTTCAAGATGTTAGCTACCTCAAATGACTCAGGAGACTCTTGCAAGCATGTGTAAAGTGGCCACCAGTGGAGGATGATGATGGTGTTAATTCAAAAATAAGAGGCAGCAGATCTTCATTGGGATGTCCCTTAACAAGTCTCAGAATTGGGGCAGTTCAGTTCCCTGCTGAGAGGGCGGCAAGAGCCTTTCCAGGGTCCCTTATTCCATGTCCCTGTTGTGAGGGGCAGCAACCATGAGCTCCTCTCTCCCTGCAGCTTTGGGCAGGAGAGAAAATTTTGACATCTGATTATTTTACAGGCCAGATGCTAAAGATATGTAACCTGCATGGTCCAGTGGCTGCTAACAACCTTTTCTGACAATGTAATTTACTAGCAAGTTCAGTAGCAGGGACTTCCCTTCAAAACACTTCCCCTTAGGTAGAAATTTGGATTTTTAAATCAATTATTCTTGGGTTGGGGTTTTGCTTTTTTTTTTTAACCCAGATTTTGATTACATTGATTTTCACTGAAAACAGTGGGAAGCATATTTGGTGAAAGGAGTCTAGATACTGAAAACACTTGGTCTTTTCAGCTCCTTGAGGCTTGGAAAAAAGTGGCATACTTCAATTTATAGCTGATTCCTCTTCTAAATTCCCAAACTGACCTTTGGGGTTTTTTCTTTATTTTTTCCCTGTTGTTTTTTTTTTTTTTCTTCTTTTTTTTTTTTTCTGTTTGCAAGCAAACAGAATGCAAGAAACATTTTTTTCTTTTTAAGAAAAGTTTCAGTTCTCCCAGCTAAATACGTGCATTCCCCTCCTATATAGCCCAGCCAGACCTTGCTTACAGACTGCAAACCCTCAAGGGATTAATTCTACCAGAAGACACTGATTCCTTTCATTCCTTTTACATTACCAGTTCCTTGGACAATGCTAAACAGAGTGGGAATGCTGATCCACACCCTTGGTCCTCCTAATCTACCATTTTCCCAAGGGAGCAGCAGCCTGTTTGCCTGTGGTGGAAGTGCTGCCACCTCCAATCTGAGCAAGCACGACTGGCTGGACTGGTGAAATTGTTTTGGATTTGGGTTGCCTTGTAGCAGCCTCATTATGCCACACCTTGGCCATGTGCAATATGAACTGTCTTGATGAAGGACAGACTGTTTATTTTTGTTTTAACCCTGTAATCTGTTAATGTATTTGCACAGTTTCAAACAGTGGGTGGGAAGGAGGGAGCATATGAAGGGAAAGCTGTATCTGAACTTTGCCGCTGTGGAATGACTTGTCTATTGAACATATTTACCAGAAATTACAGGGGCCATAGGAAAACAAAAGCCAAAATATCTGGCATTTGGTACCATCTGATCCATAAGATGAAGCTGGAAAGGCAGTCCCTACTTTTCTCTCAAGGAAGTGTATGTATTTGTGTTATTTAGATTGCATTTAGAACATTTAGCATCCCATCCAGGAGCACAGATCAGCTTTCCACGGACACCTCTGTGCTGGAGGGAGCACCTGCACATGCAGTACATGCACTAGGGGCAGGATCAGTGCCTGGGAACAGCCTCAAGAAGGTCGAGAGTTGTGTGTTCAGTGTCTGCCCCATTCACACCCCTGAAGCACCGAACTAGACCTGTGAGTGGAGACCCTCTGACCCTGCCTGTAGAGCCTGTCCAGATCATTCCTTAGACAGAGCAAATAAGTCAGGCATGAGGTCTTGATGTCATTGGAGGATTTCCATACCTGCACCAGGACTTCTGCACCTATTCCTCATACTACAGTGCAAAAGGATGCCCTGAGCTAACATATTTTGCAATACCCATGTCCTTCACTGGGACAGTGACTTGGTTTACAGCTCTAAGCTGCTTTGTCTGGCCATATCCTCACGTCTCTGCAGTTGCATCAGTTTGGCTTTGTTAACCCTCACCTGTGATTAACAGCCTAAGCTGCTGTGCAGAGTACATAGCACAGTGAACTGTGGGGTGAAGTTTGCAATATGTCCTCATTTCAACTTTAAAATACTAACCTCTTAAATAAAACCAGCTGCACAGAGCAATTAGCAGGCATGAAAATAATAAAAAAAAAAGCTTAACAATTCAATTCAGGAACCCTCTGAAGTGTCTGTGCTCTTCTCCCTGGGAACTGCAGCCCTTACAAGTTCAGTAAAGAAATGAGCTTTTTTTCTTTTTTTTCACATCTAGGCACAAAAGAAATTTTCTTTCAAATATGAAGATTTAAAAATAAATATTAGAGAGTCTGCATGCACAGAAGCACACATGTGCTTACACATGTCCCAGTTAAGTTGCTATGGCTTTAGCTATAGGCAGATGAATTTTGAAACTGGAGAGTCTGTTTTGCTTAAGAAATATGGGAAACACTTTGGAAAAGTGTTACAGAGCATATAAGTTGCATGCTGGAGCAATGTAATGCCAAGGCACTTTCCTGTAGCAGAACTAATGTCACTTTATTCATAATGGCAGTGCTTGCAGTTTGCATTAAAGAGACTGGGGTTTTTTGAGGTAACTTGCACAAGTAATGGAAAGGGAATCCTCCCTGGGAATTTCACTGGATTTCTTTTTCCCATCTAGAGACAAATGTAAACCCCTGATGCTTCCCGTTAGTGATGAAGGAGCATGCTGAGGCATCCTTATGACTTTTCAATTGATCACAGGGGTTTTTGAGATCCAGCTAGGATTTGACTCTGCTGCTGGCAGCATTGCTCTTTCCACACCTCCTTTGTTGTGGAGGTGTCATCCTGTCCCTACCACTGAAGCCTGGCCAAGGACGCTGGGGCCAAAGCTGTCCGCCAGTTTTCCACCACACCTCAGTGTGTGTCCCACAATGGAGAATTTTGGGTGTGGATATGGGGGCAGACTGATGGGGCTCCCCCTGCTTCTTCCCTCCTCACTTTTCTGATTTCTTAGATTAAAAATAGGTATGGTAGTGTTAAGCAGACACACAGGGAAGATCAAAAACCGGATGAGTGTACACAATGCTTCTCCAAGTACTTTCCCAGCCTCCAGCTACTCCAAAATCAGGAATTTTCCAACCCTGTTCAGCAAAGCCCTATTTCAAACCTCTTGGTGAAGCCACACAGCACATCAAACTAACTCAGAGTGATGAAATCCTCCTGGAAGAGCTATTTCTCAATCCAGACAGGCCAGACTCAGGTGCTGGAGGTTGCTCACACAAGTATGCAGACACCTGGGAAAAAAAATGACATTTCCCTCTTGGTGGCAACTGGCACTTACCAGCATCCATACAATGAGTCTGAAGGTTGAAAACAAGCTGCAATTTGTTGGGGAATGTCCAGTCCACTGCCTGGCCCCAGTGGGGCACCAGAACTTAAGTTCTTCCCCAGAAGAAGCAACCACAGAAGGCTCCCAGCTGCTGCTCCCACAGCTCTGAGTCCTCTGAGCTCTCCAAAACTGCTCCTAAACTACTCTCTTAAACTACCTCCACCACCTGCGTTTATGCTTGGTGGCTTATGGTGTACCTGCATCACCTCCTGCCAACCTCAGCTCCGGGCACAGTCCCAGGTCAGTCTGCATTGGCCGCCCTCTGGAGGGATGAGCCACGTTTCGGCAGAGGCTTCGTTGCAGCAGACCCTCATGAGCAGAGACCTCCCATCTCTACATCTTTCCCTTGTTTTATTTCTTCCCCATGCTCCTTTGCCCCGTAGCTGCAGGCTACAATTACTAATAGTAACTAATAAAGTGGCAGAGCAGCTCCAGATGAACCAAGAGAGGTCAACCTAAAAGCAACGGTTTAAGAGCAGCCAAAAAGCAATTGTCTGAGAGCAGCCTGAAAGCAATTATACTCCAACTAACATTACCCCTCTGCATAAATAACTCCTCCTGACCTCTCCAGGCCTTTGATTTGGTCCATTTGAGAAGCTGTGCTGCTGCTGTCCCCCTGGCAGGTCTCACCTTTCTCTCTCTGTGCAGCTGTCTGGGCTGGGACTGCACCTCTGCCCACACCAGCTCACCTGGAACAAGTGACCTGAGCAGTGTCTGCTCTTGCATGGGCTCCTTGTAGCTTTGTGTGATGGCACCAGGTGGGGTCCTCACAGTGCTCTGAAGCATCTCTTCAGTACTCTGTATTATTTTTACCTTTTCCATGGAGATTGTAAATATACAAATCATATCTTGAAGCTTTAAAAACTACTGTTTGGTACATAAAAAGAGGAGTTTTCCTGATTTTTCCCAAGAATGCTGTAGAAGTAAAAGGGGCCGCTCAGCAGGTAGTTGAACAAGGTGCCTTTAAGACAAAAAAGCCCATCCCTTTCCACATGACCTTATGGATGTTAAGTCTTCATATGATTTCAAACAAGTAGCTGAACCAATTTATACAAAACTAAAGCCCAAGTGGGTATGAAATGCAAAGTCCTTCCCTCTGGTGCAGAAGGCCCTGTTCCACAAGCAAGAGGAGCTGGGAGACCACTGTGGGCAGGCTGGCCATGTGCTTGTCCCAGTCTCATGGCCTGCCTGGAGCAGATGGGACAGTGACAGGGACAGGACAGTGCGCTGGGTGGATGTCTGATGCCATCTGGTTGTGTGCAGCCATCCTTGTGCTCTCTTACAGTGCAGTATGACAGGGGGGACAAAAACTTTAGCTGATTTTACATGATAATGAATGTATTTGTAAGGGAAATTGCATAACGTGGTGACTACAGCTCAGCCTCCTGGGTTTGCTCATCCTTTAGACTCCTTCCAGTCCTTCCCTTCTCACTTCAGCCACAGCCCTTACCTTTCCCAAGTGTCAGATTTGAAGGCCTGATCCATATCATGTCAAACAAAAGCTCAAATACCTTGTTTTTCAAGAGCAGGGCCCAAAGTGAAACACCTGTGTGTTGTCTGGATTCAACCCCAGACTCTTGCTGAGATTAGAGACACCTGAAATTTGGCCCACATGTTCTAAAAAAAAATCTCAGTAGCCTTCAGAAAAGTGGGGAGGTAATGTCTGATTTTTGACAAAACAATATTGTGGGGAAAAAAATTCATGTTTTAGTTGAAGTCCACACAGTTATCCCTAGTCTGGATGAATCATAATAAATCCTTTATCCTAACTGTACTAAGGATTTCATCACAGAGTTCTCTGCAGAGATTATGACATAAGAAAAGGAGAAGAAAACACTTACAAAATATAGGAATTGCAAAAGAGACTTTTGCATATCCTTATGCTCTGTAACAATGAACCAGCATTGTCCAGGTCCCCCAGCATTTTATAAACACAAGAAGGTTTGAGAGTTAATGAGAACACAATACCTGGGTGTTGCAAAGCATTTGTACTAATTAGATGAATATCCTTTACACAAACACAAGGACAAAATGTCACTTAAGGGAAGTAGCAATGAAAATTTTGCAAATGAACACCTAAATATAAATATTTCATCTATAGTAAGAACCAAAGTCTGTTATTTGGTCTTCAGAAAAGATGTCAATAAGCAGTGTTGTTGTCAAGCATGTTTGAAATTCAGAACACTGTTTAAATACCTCACTGTGGAATTAAGAGTCTAGTTACAGCCTTCCTATGGATGTCTCACCTGGTAAATATTTGAGGAATTTGCTATAAATATTTTCTTTCACATTTTTTTTCAGTGAGTATAAATCAACAAGTCCTGTGAATTTTTTAAGGCAAATGTGTGTTACTCCCTGTTGCACAGTATATAGGAACTCCAGCTACTTTATAGAAAAATACAGAAACTATTAAGGCTTGCATATGAGTTGCTGTTATTTTATGTTAAAACATGTCAGTTAGGTGTTGATGTTCTGATCTTGCAAATATTTATGCCAATAAATAGTTTGATTCAACAGGGAAACATTGCTTACATGTGTGACATTAGTTACAATCACAAAAATGTGCAGGACTAAGGTTTCATCTTGTAAACCTTCACTTGCTAAAATTAAAATTATAAAAGGTCATAATATTATTAACAGTATACATTTTGACAATAGCTTTTGGATATTTTTTCTCATAGGGTGCCATCCACAATTTAGTGGCTTATTATTGTAGTTACTCTACTGCAACCAGGTGTCAGGACTCTTTGTACCTTCTACAAGAAGGAATCCAGGATCACCCAGCTGACTCAGTCTCCCTTGTTTCAGTGCAGCTGCCCAGAACTGATCTGGAATCTCAACAGCAGAAGTCTTTTCACCAGGAAATGTCAAAACACAAAATTCAGTATTTTTTCAGAGATATGTTGGGTTTGACCAAACCCACTTTGAGAGCTGCTTTTAGGAATTAAAAAAAAATAAAATTCTGATTAGATTTGGAGAGACCCATTGCAGACTAGCAGAGCAGACAAGCATCTGACAGCTTTCAGGAGCCCTATTTCCATTAACTGGGTTGGCTCAGGCAGCGTATGCAGCCTAACTGTTTGGTTTACCTTACTCTTCACTTTCCACACTTTCCAGCCAATCCCAAAGGTGATGTGCACTCCTGACACATTAGTGCATGCTGGGAAGTACAGCAAAAACATCCAGTATTGCAAGCTCTTTAGAAGGGCAGCAGCACCATGCTGCAAGTACCTCCATGCCCTGGGACTCACCTAACCTCTGAACAGTAATGCAGCTAAAGAACAGAATTATGCAAAATGCAAGACATCAATAAACACGTTTCACATGCTGGGAACTCTTTGTGAAATGGTGACCTTTTGTTTTTCAAAGGGAACCTATCCAGCTGCCTACAAGGTTATTACAGCATCGGAATTGCACCTTTTCCAAGTACACTACAGAGAGCACCAATATAAAGGCATCAGAACAATGAAAGATGACTGTGACAATTATTGTGTGGGATGTAGCTCTTGCCTTATTAAGCAATCTCTTTCCCACTCCTTTAGGGCAACCTGAGTATGCTTTCAGAAGTCTTGCTTCATTCCCTGGCAGGACAAAGATTACAAAGCTTTTAGAAAATGGCCTGAGATGACACATTCCTTTTTAAACTATATAGGGACTATTTCAGTCCCTGGTAAAGATTTGTTTTACATAAAGACAGCATAAAACCAGATCAGCAGGAAATTCTTGTCAAGGACTTAGAAACAAACAACTGCTGAACAGAGCATCCTAACTTCAATCACCTTAATGCAATAATTTGTTTTTAATCATCCATGAGATGGAAAATATGAGGAAAATGTAATATAAATGTCCAAGAATAACAGTGGTTAGTTGTTTGGATTTAAAATCAAAGGCGGTTTCCATTCGGTTGAAGGATTCCATACCAGTGGGCCTGGGGGAACTCAGGGCGTGGTAGGATTCCATCTGCCGAGGACAGGAATAAGTTGCACTTGTCCTCCTAACATCCTCCTGCAGCTCCACATGCTGGGATAGCACTGCAAGGAGCTGCACTAACGGGACAGTGTGGCTCCATGCTCCTTGGGGGTGAGAGAGCCTGGTTTGAACCAGTCATCTCATCGAGATCCTTCCCTAGTGCCAAAGTTTCTCTCCAGAGACGCCCTGCAGCAGGTTCACCTGTACCATTTTAGGTGTCAACAGGCTCTGGCACGGTGGCACACGGGGCTGCCACTGGTACCCTGATGAGCAGTCAGAGAGGTAGAAAGTCTAGAGATAAAACTAGAGGTCCACCTTGGAAAGATATCTCTTATTTCCATGGTGATAAAAATGAAATGTTTCTACCCCTTTGCAGGGACTCTCAAGCCTGGTTTGGGATAGAAAGTAAATACATTTTTATCGTGGGGAAATGGAACACAGAAAATCTTCTACGCACCTGCCTGCTTCTTTTGGTGCCTAAATACCTTTGAAAGTCCCGCCTTGAGTGCCAAAGCGATGATGGATCACACAGTATTTCCTTTTTATTATTGCATTGCATCCTTTGGGCCTCACATTAACATAATTAGGGCCATATGGCACCAGAATCTTTGTTGGTTCAAATTGATGAAGCTCCTTTGAAGTCAGAGAGCCTGTGCCAGTTTATACCTGCTGAAGATTTGGTTTATGGTCTGGGAAATAAGAGGGAGAGGGGGGGGAAAGAGACCCAGGCACTTTTTGTAGTTAATTAAGAACTACAGAGATGTATTTGTGCCCTGCTGGTGCTGTCCACCAGAAGCAGTGCCTAAAGTGCCTTCATGGCTGTAATATCCTTTGCCTGATTACCTCTCACTGTCAGCTGCTGTGCCTCTCCTTGTGACTCAGAGTGGCTGTACGTAAAACTGCATTCAGTGAGTCAGATCCAGCCAGCCACCTCTGGATAGCCATAAAAAACATCCTATTCCCATTTACTTGGTCATAAGGAGACAAAGAATTGCGTGACTGACTGTAGTCTCTGTGCAAAGAAATTAAACTCTCATTTTTTCCCTTGAATTCATGTGAAAACAGTTGACAGTTTTAAGCATATAAATTCTTATGAATGTATCTACTGGATAACAACAAAAAGAAATCAAAACATAAAGAAAGTAAGTAATGCAAATCCAAAGCATAAGGCCATGGAATTAGAGCCACGGAGAAAAGAAATATTGTTACTGAATGAAGCTTCAAAGTCCAGGACCCAAATGTACACTCCTGAACCCTTATTCAAGGCACCCCAATAAAAATAGCTTATACTGTCAGAAACATTGTAATGAACAAATACAACTGAAAGTTCTGAGCTGTCAGTGCCTGGAAAACTCTGGTAATTGGCACCCTGGAAAGTAGGGTCATGTCTTTTGGGCAACTGAAATGCAGGTTTGTGAAAACATTATGCCAAGTTCGTGTAATGATCCTAAAATGATGTTTCAATTCCAAACACTTCCCAGTTTTGAGGTAATTTGTATTCACAGCTAACCAAGGCTGGTCTCATGTGGGGGCAGACACCCACATCCTGCAGCCAGGGGCTGGCTGTCCCCCACCCACTATCCCAACTCACACCCAGGGTTCAGAACCATCCTGGGAGGCAGCAGCCCAGGTCAGTACTGCACACATGAAATGTATTCCTAGAAGTCCCCCAACAGCCTCAATCAGCACCAAAGTGGGCCTAATAAAGAGTTTTCTGCTTTGCAGTGTTGTAGCTCATACATAGGATAATCTGAGTGCTTCGCTGTGGGCCAGCTGAGTCACTCTGTGGCCACTGCTTTTTAAATAATCCATTTTAATAACATAATCCTAGAATATGTTGAGTTGGAAGGCACCCATCCTTGAGAACAACTCCACATGACGGAAGGCAAACTTTTGGTCTCAGAAGATCCTTGAGAGGTGTAGCAAAGGGGATCTGAGACTGCACTGTCTATCTCCTTTTTCCAGCTCCCTTAGTTTAAGAACATGTATTACTACTCCATGCAACATATGCTCATCGTGTATCCTTGAGTGAGAACAGCAGCATCATGACACCCCTGTGCCCTCAAGCACCAGGATTTGATTGAGAGTATTTTTATCACAGGCATATACCATAGTAGAAGGTGTCCCTTCTCATGGCAAGGGGGTTGGATGTAGATATCTCTAAGGTTGCTTCCAACTCAAACCATTCTATGATTCTATGATTCAAACAGATAAAAAGGCAACTCCTGAGAAAAGGAAGACTATTGGCTCTTCCTGTGTGCCAACAAGAGGGAGCACCAGAATGAGAATGTGCAGAGGTGCCAGGCAGAGCCCTTGCCAGCCAGGCACAGTGTGCCAGAGGCTTTTGGGGCACGGGGTTCTGTACAGGGTGTTGTGTTTGCTCTAGGTGTAGCTGATTTTCTAGATCACATCTGCTCTTAATCATCTGCTACTATGCACAGCTAAATATTTCACAGTGCTTTTATCAGCCAGCTCTCAGCTGGGACTGAGAGCTGGTTATTCAGAGGAATTTCCTGCTTTTAAATTAGACTGTCACAGGGCAGAAAGGGCTTATCTCAGATCTCAGCTTCAGCACATGAGGACTCCTTCCATATCTCGCCGGATGGCAAACAGATCTTATGTGGTCATAGCCCCTTTGCAGCAATGATGCAAATCAGTAGTCTTTTCTAAGAAGATGTTCAGGTAACCAACGCAGTGTTAAGCTTTGATCAGACTAAAGAATGTGAATTTAGACAACAGGACCATAACTTGAACTATTACCTGCGTAAGTTCCTTCCTGTAGTTGTGGTGGTCAAAAAAGCAGCAAAGCAGTCTATTTACAGCAAGCCAAGTAACAACCTTTATCTTTTACCACACACTTTTATATACAGTTACAGTGGTTACTTGTCACTTATGGATTGGTGGTTTCCCTTATATTTTCCTCGTAACAAAACTTCTCATTGGTAACTTTTAAGTGTTGTAACTTGCAGCCTATTCCCAGCTATCTCTTCCACAGTCTTGTTTACATTCTTTCTCCATTCATGTGCCTCCCTCTTTTAAAGACACACTACAAAGTTGTCAAGCTTAATGCTAGCACTCAGCAGGTCAGCAGACCCATTGTCCACCACTATACCTTCCCAAAAAGAAATTTTAAAACCCTTCCTTATCTCATATCTCATCAATGCAAATCGATCTAATAGAAATACAGAAACATTGTACCATTGAGATGAACAGATTGCAAAAGGACTTGTGAGGATTTCTAATTAGAGGAGAAGTGTAGGTCATTTGGGATGGCTCTTTAGAGTCAGTCATATAATATGGGCTCATTCAGTCCCTCATCCGCAAGAAGAAGGAAAGCTCTGGCTCAGGTGGATTGGTGGAGTGAGGGACAGTACCTTCCTCCATCCTCTTCGTCTCTGTGATGCAAAGAAAGTGGAGAAGCCTGTCCTGAGGAGTTTGGTACACCTTGCTGAGGTAAACAGCAACACACTAATTATCAAACTCTAGTGACTGTTTTAGCATAAAAATAAGCAACTGATTCCTTGTCTTCTCATATGCAGCAACGTGAGTGAGGAGGTCTGAATTCTTTTTTACTATCCCAGCTTGGAAAACCTTATCTTCAATGTTTTGGTGTTGATGCTACTGTTTTAATGTGGTTATGTAACTCACAGCAATTAAAATAATTTCATTAAACTTGTTTTACAGGTTACATATCACTTTATACTTCACAAGTGCCCTCCATCAAATAATCTTTTTACTTTTGGTAAGCATTCATTATACCCTGTGCAACTCCAGCGAGGTCTGGCAGCAGTGTCACAGCCAAATGGATTTGGCAGAACAGATTCAAATATCTGCAGGGGCTGGAAGAAATCAAGAAGATTGTTTTGGGGGCTCAAAACTGCATAATTCAGACCTCTTAGTCCTATCCCAACCAGCAAAGAGTTGGGACAGTAGAATATATTGAGCTTGGACCTTCAAAAGCCTTCGTGTATTCAGGTTTCAGAGTAGGGCACTTCCCTGGACATGGATGAGTAGCAGAACAGGGATAAGGCTGCTTAAAATGTAAGTGTTGAAGAAACTGGGAGTGAAAGCTGTTTCGCTTGACTGCAACAAGCCAAAAGACTGGGGTTCAACCCTTCCCTCTTCTTCCTGGAGGAGTCTCAAATTTGGAGCAACTCACTGCTGCCAGGCAGAAGATGTTCAGCTGGGAGGAGAAAGAAATGTTCCAGCAGCCACTGGACACTGCAGGACACACCACTGCAGGCAAGAAGACCTGGATTCACCTTCTTGGTTGAGCCTTATGTTTTGCTTAATGCTGGGATGACACAAAATGCTCCCGGTAAGGGGAAGACATGAGTTTCCTTCTGCCCATGGTGAGGACAAGGTCAGACCTAGATTGGTCACCCCTTGCTGGGTGTGCTGCCAGCCCCTTCCCAAGCTATGGTGTTTCCACACTCAGTCCAGGATTGAGGAAACCACTGATGATGTGGTGTGGCTTCTCTGGACTGTCTCTGGCCTTTGTGTCTTGTGTTAGGGGCAGACAAATGACCAGCCCCTTAAGCAGACCATGGCTTGAGAGGATGCTACTGAGCAAGAGGAGGGAAACCCAGACACGACATGAGAAATGTCTGGCCATAGGAAATAACTGAGCATGGAGGTAACCATATTCATAATCCCATATAAAGCTTTTCCTGGCTCCAAGGGAGCAGCTATATCCTGGAGCATATCACCATGTTGGTACCCATGCCAGGCTGGCAGCACTGGCAGCTCTGTGCCAGTTCATACTGAATCTGCCACAGACACCGATACCAGCAGTCCCAACTTTTCCCTGCAATGTTTGATCTTGCTCCCACTGCCCTTTTCTGTCTTATACCAGCTAAAAATAAGTACCCGAGTGTTTCTGGAATGCATGAAGTCCCAGCAGTGTCCACGTCCAGGTGACCAGAACCCCCAAATATAAACCGCTCCAACCTGTTTCTTGCTTGAGTCCAGGCACACTCATTGTCACCACTGACTCTTGTAGCATAATTTGTTCATCTTCCTCCTCAGCCCAGCTCACTGCCATCTAACTTTAGCACAAAGTTGGAGCATAGCCACCTTTGCTTCCTCAAGGAAGAATGACGGGAGGGGAAACTCTCAAATACCTTTGGATCTCATATCCCTGGTATAAGGCTATTAACTGACTTGGCAGGGGTAGCATAAGGCTTAATTAATTGCTGTTTGTAAAGAGCATAGAGATAATTTGAAGTGCAAGACAAATGTATTAACCTGAAAAATTAGTCTAATTAAATGCTTGAAATTGTGATTAGATACCTAACATTATTAGAACAGAGGCTTTATATCAATATTTTAATATGAGTGCAGTTAGGTTTGATTGTCTGTTTTGAAAAATATTGCCATAAATTTAATTACAGGCTGGTTAATTACCTTATCCCCATTAACAATAACCATATGTTAAAATAACATTGGTTTCTCTATGTCCTTCATGCAGATATGGCTAACAATGGTCTTTGTTCCTAAGAAATGAATGCCTGAGCTGAAAACTCAGGAAAAGATCCATTTCTTTTGTTTTCAAAATCATCTTCCAAAGAACTATATTGCCCTAACCACTCCACTGGGAAGCAGTATGGACAGAGGTGTTAACTCTCCACCCAGACAGATCCAGAGTTTTCTGGGATGAGGGTCCATGATGCAGACCCAAACTAATAACAGAACCCCATGAAAAGCATACTCCTGCTCCTCTTTCCCATCCTCTCCCACTATTTCCTTGAACCAATAACAGTACTCTGGCCTCATTGAGAGCCAGTTTGTGGTGCTAACCCATAGGAACAATAACCCCAAAATACAAGGAATTATTTCTGGGAGACTGAGTCCCTGAATCAGCTTTCCGTGGAATAAGGTGAATGGCAGGGCAGAGGAGAGGTGGCGAGAGACCATGCAGCCAAGGATGGAGGAGAAAGCCAAGAAGGAGCACTGTTTTAAACACCAGTTACTTCCAAAACAGGTTTATTTGTAACACAAAGCTGTGCTGTTGGAGACCAGGGTGAGTCAGCAGTGACCACAGCGCACTGCAGTCAAGAAAAGAGAAAACAATTAATGGCAATGCAAACTGGTTGTGATGAGAGATGTGGCTGATCTCAGTGACCTGCTGTGATACAGATTTGGCACGGACAGGAGCCAGACACAAGACCAGCTCCACTGAAACCTCCCTCCTGTTTCCCTGTCCATGCAGTACCATACAGAAGTAGGTCAACAGCTTGTGTCTGATGAAGCTGCTCAGACGTGCACCTACACCACACAAGAATAGAAAACATTCGTGCCAGCTCCAACTCAAGGCTTGGCCAGCCTGTAATCATGTTGCCAACAGGGACCAAAAACGGACACCTAAGGAAAAACATAAGGAAGATACAAACACACCATGACACTTGCCCCATGTACTCTGTCAGCCTACACATGTCCATAGCTTAGGGGCTCAGGCAGAGTGTAAAGAAGCATTACATTCTGTGAGTTTTCAATTTGCATCTCTTATCTTTGTTTTCATCTTGTAGTGACAGTAAAAGCAGGCAGTTCTTGTCGGCTGTCCCTCTTCATGATTTTACAGACATGCATCTCAAAGTCCTCAATTGCCTTCCCTGGCAGATGAATTGAGGCACACATGGGTCTTCCTCATGTAGTGACCATCCTCTGACTCCTCTTCTCCCTGCTGGCCTTCTTGGGTATTCCCTTTAAGTGTGGGACAATCTGGATCCTTAATAGATGGGAAGAAAGGGCAATATTCTGCAAGGTGATAAGCAGGACATAAAAAGAGGAAAGCCAATATCATAAAAATAATGGTCACTCAACTCTTAGAGCTGATGCAAGTGAGAAAACCAGGGATCCTACACATGCTCCTTTTCTGTATCAAGGTCTGTCACTGAGCTATCCTGCAATCTTCAAGGGAAAACTCCTGTTAGCTTTTTCCTGGTATAAGACTATTTAAGGAAAATTCTACTGTTTCTTTTATTAGCCAAATACTTTGAAGACTTTTCATATAGTCAAGATTAGTCACTACAGATGCACCCCATTTACAGTGCTCTTAGAGCTGCACACCATGCCCACTGTATGACCTCTAAGGGAATTGCTTAAAACATATTTAAGTGACCTACAAGCTGAAGCCATTTTTAAGAGATACTCCCTATGCTCAGATGTTTCAAGGACCTAAAGATGTAGCCAGGGGTTTACCAGAATTTGAATTTAAGGACCACATGTACATCACACACCTAAGTGCTACAGAAAACTGCATTAGAGCACCCAGGAGAGTCAGATTACACCCCTAAGATTCTGTGGGAACTTGGAAATCACAGGGCATGATTTATCTTACAAGGCTTTGCATTTTTACTTTTCTTGCCATTTTCTTAGTGTCTCCATTCCATTAAAAAAAAAAGCAGGAATACATGTAACAGGACATTTAAGAGACAAGTGGGACACATCGAATAAAGTATTGCCGGGGGGGGGGAAGGAAATACCAGTACTTTTATGCAAGCCCTCAGTAAGACCTCATTTGGTCATCCTAAGGTCAGAAAAGAAGGATTCAAACTGGAATGAGCTCAGAGAAGAGTAGCTTGAATGGCTGGAAGAACAGGCAATGTATTAGACATGGAGAAACCAAAACACTTTGGCTTCTTAACCAATCACATCAAAGACTGTTTTGTATAATACGGCTGTTATACAATGCAGGACTATATGTGAGGCATGGAAAAGGCACTTAAGGAAAAGGAAAATGTTGGTGCAGCAAATTATAAGTTAGCCATGAATAGGGTTAGGCTGGAAATTGGAAGTAAGTTTCTTCCAGAGGAATGACATTCTCTGAGCCATTCCCAGAGAAACAAACAATACAGTCACTTCGAAGCTTAAACAGGGATTATATCATAAGGCCACAAGATTATATCACAGCAAGTCTCTGCCAGTCCTATTTGCCAACATCCTTACACCCAGATAGAGCTGAGCCAGACAAAAACACCCTACATGAACAGGGAACTTGGCACAGGGACCAGACTGCATAACTTCCTTGTGAAATTGCAACCAGAAACCTCCTTTTGGGAGATCCACAGAAGAAAGTGAAAACATTCAGTAAGTACTTCTGTATTGGCAAGAAAGGGAACAGCGGGTTTCTATGGCTTCCCATCCCATTAACAGCACAATGGTGAACATGTGGCAGAATAAGAGGTTCCAGGTAACCTGAAGTCTAGAGCTGTAATAGTTAGGGTAGGAGACTTAGCACACTGATTATAAACACTGGAAAAGCTGGAAAGTTCAAGGAGGCTGAAAATGGGCCTATGTGAAGGCAGTAACATGTGGAAGTCAAGATTATTTGAACAACTACAGGCCAGATATCCTGCCACTCTCAGACAAGGTAATGGGAATAATTCCATTAGCAAGAGTCATTTAGCAAAGAAGGCACCAGTAAGAACATAACTTATGGCTGACACATGGTTCACTGTCTTATTCACACTAATTTGATTTAATTATTTGGGGGGACTGCAGAGCTGAGTGGGGATGGTAAACAGGGCTTTTCAGAGCTTGCTACTCCTGTAGCATTGCAATTAAAAAGACCAGCATATACTGACTGTAAAGCACACATTAATTGGATCTCAAACCTGCTACTTGATAGGTATCAAACAGTGATTGTCATTGGGGAATCATCTAATGATGAACTGCAGGGATCAGTGTATACTCAGTGCTACTCAACATTTTCTGCACTGTTGTGGGAGCAAATATAAAACACACTGCAAGATAACTTACTGTAGGTGACACAAAGTTTGACAGAATGATAAATAATGATGAAGATAAGGCTGTCATCCAGAATCCTCTGGAGAGAGAGCTAAATTGAGCTAATTTGAAAACCTGTGTCTTCAATTAGAGAGATGGAAAATAACAGATTCCATAGCAAAGAGAGCTGACCATCTGCAGAGTGAGGCTGCCTCTGAAAAGCTGTAACACTGGAAGGATTGAGGGAGCCTGTCTGATAAGCAACACAACGTGAGCTTGCACAGTGACAGGAGAGGATGAAACAAATTTTGTCTGTAAAAGCAAGGAGCTTGTTCAGCAGCAGCAGATAAGATATTTTGCCTTTCCAATTGCCTAAAGATGATCCTTAGAAAAATTTTGCAGTCCTGGTGTCCTTTTTAAAGTACTCTGGCAAACTGGAGAAGTCAATAAAAGTGTTATGGGAATTACTTGAGCTAAACACTTCCAATGAGAAATACAGACTTAAACTCCTCAAAATTATAAACAAGAGTGAAAGGAGTTTGACTACAGTATATGTGTTTGTTTTGCAAAATTGAAATCTGAAAAAGGAAAGGATGCTAAAAGCCATGGCTGCACACTCTACACACTGTAACCAGCTGAATTTTGAGGAAACAAAAGGCCGATTTCTAACAGTACATGTGCTTCAGTCTTGGAAATCAAAACCTGTGGTGTATGCACCCAGTGGGCACTGAACACCTCAGCAGCCACACACAAGCTGCAGGGCTCCCAGGAGGGTAAGTGTGTAGTTCCATTAACTTCTAATTCCCTCCTGCAGTTTGGAGAGTATTGCTGCTGTGTGTAATGGGACAGGAGCTTTCACTGGACTGCTGATGGATGGCATGGGGATATGTGACCTGTGGTGTGCGTGATGCCTCTGATAATGTACCACTCATACACTCATGAACTTGGACATATTTCTAGCTGCAAACCCTTGTGGGATGGAAAGAAACAATTTTCGAGCTGGGTCAAATAGCAGGACAATACATTACAGTAATAATTGAGTCTGACAGAACAACACTCCAAATGTTGATGAATTCAAGCTTTTTTAAAGTGTGGGCCAACATCCTCATTACAGCCAGAGCTTGGGGCTTACTGAAATCTGGTGTTTCGTGCTCCTGCAGTGCCTGGGGCTGTGGGCATCCCTCCCAGCCACCACAGTGGCAACAGAAACTGTTTTGTCCCATCCTGGCCCAGCCCCGTTATGGGACGCTTCTGTCAGATCTGCCTCTTGTGTGTGTGGTCTCTATCCAGCCCCAAGATAGCAAGGCTGAGAGCATTTAAATAGAAACCGTAACTTCAGATGGAATAGCAGGGAAAGTGAATATAGGAGAGCCTGCTGTGGCAGCTCTGGGAGGGTTGGCACTAACCACAGCATGCCAGGATGCTGGAGGACACTTGGCTGCAGCCTTTTCAGCAAATCCCCAGGACAGGAAGAGGATGGCATTGCACAGCCTGGCTGCGAAACCAGAAAGCTGTTATGGAGGTTGAGCAAAAGCTCCTGGCCAGCACATCTTCCCCAGCCTTTGTTTAATTTATCTGTGAGACGGTCTTTTAGGAAACCAGGAGTCTCAAAAGCCTAGCATAAGCACAGAGAAAGGCACTGATAACACAGGAATTTGATAGATCCCAGTGAAGACATTTTTCCAGGAATCATTTGGAGTCTGGATGTGTAAACAGAGCAATGGGTGAGCCCCGGGCTGAGGAGCAGAGACACTCAGCTCTGAAGCTGCAGCAAAGGCAGGCAAACAGCCTGCAAAATCAAAGCCACGTGTTGCTGGGCAGAGAGTGCAGGAGAGAAAATCTGGGAAGAGCTCACATAGTTTGGGAACTGTGATTCAAAGAAAGCCAGCTGAGCATGAATAGGAAAGCAGAGCTTTTATTTTGTTGCAGCAAAGCATCTGGTATAACAATGTTTGAACCTATCTTCAGCTTTCTCCCTGTAGCTGGTAGAGAACTTTCTCCCTTTTACAAAATTCTGAATTTTAGTGAGCTGCTTAGGTTAAGAAGTTCAAGACATGTTTGAGAGTTTTAACTCTGTGTATGTGTGTGTGAATGTAAGTTTAAGCACCTCAAATTATGTTTCAGCTTCCAATTGAGGGCAGAAACTTTCTCTGCAATGTCAGCAGCCTGACTGGAAGAGCATGTTTCTAATGAGAGAAATGCAAAATATAGCCAGAGAGAATTTAGGGAATAGACTAGAAAAAGACAGCTTCAAAATATTGTTAGAAATGAGCTCATTAAATGTGCTTGTTTTGATCTCTGCATCCCACACAGTACAAAGGGTCCACTGGCTGCATATCAAGGAGGCTGAAAAGATCAATTCCTATCAAGGACATCAGCAGAAGTACGCAAGGATATAGGTGTCTTGTTTCACTTTTGGTTTTTTAATCTTCCATCTATGAATGCATTTAATTTTAAACTTTGAACCCAAGAGCAGAGGTGCACTGAGCGACAGATGTTGGAAGGCAAAACCAGACAGGCAGAAGGGCCTCGGATGTCACAGTACGTAAATATAGGCCGTGGAACATAAACATAGGAGAATGGCAGGGTCACAGGCAGTAAACATGGGCTCTGCAAGGAGATCCTGTATACACATGGTATGTCTAGCAGGAGATGCTCTGAACACATGGATTTGACAGAAAGACTGAAAGAATTATGTCCCTTCTCCTTGGAGAAGAGAAGGCTCTGGGAAAATCTCATCACAGTGTTCCAGTACTTATAGGGTGGCTATAAGGAGGATGGAGACTGTCTCCTCACAAGAGAAACACAGGACTGTGGCAGGGATCTGAGCTATCCCTACAGAGAGAGTGGGGGAAGGAGGATGCTCGTGCCTGTGGGAACAGAGTAGGTCAGGACACGAGACCACAGCAGAACTCTGGAAGACAGAGATTTGTGAAAGTAGCCTACCTGCTTATCAACATAGCAGTAACCGCATGACAGATGTAACACACATCATAGCACAGGGAGGAAGCCTCGGTCCTCAGATCCTGTAAGAGTAAAGAGGTGTGAAAAGCATCCATTCCTTCTTAAGAATGTGTTTATTACTGGCCATAACAAGCAGCATGAGACAGGCTGCCTTTCCACAGGGAGAGAGACATTTTGGAGACAAAGTCAATATGGACATAAGGGAGAAAAACTGGAGGAAACTGTTCTGTGAAGAAAAATGAACACTGTTAACTTGGTTACTGGTGCTTTACTGGTTAAACGGGAATGAATTTCATGTGCTTCTGCTTCTGATCTCATTGTTTCCACTGGATTTCATTGAGCTGAGCATGGGAATCTCACTTCTGTTACCACGCCCGTAAAGATGATCCATGCTGGGAAACTGATCCCATATACGGTGCCTTTGCTCTGATCACCACATTTACAGTGAAGCTGTTCTTGTACCAGAGCTGTGGGGAGTGATGTGGAAAAAACAAACATGTCACTCTGACAGAGAGAAGAGAATTGGATTAAAGTAAGTGGATAGAGAAACAGGCTGGGTAATTAGGAGTGCAGCTAGAGCACCTCAGTTAGCTGGTGTGAATTCCTTCCGTCCCTGTTTCATCACATGTGACACAAACCCATGAGCTTTGGGTACGTGGCTTGTCTGCACCCTGTCCATGGAAAACGTTGAGTAAGTGGTGATGTGAGCCAGCCTATGCTAAATCAGGTCAGAGCTGCTAACAGGGCACAGAAATCATCATGGTAATTTCACTGCTCCTCCCACAAAGGACTATAGTATATATTTCTATTTATATAATAAGAAAAAGAAGTTATTAAATGGGATTCCAGATGCAGATGTACTTGTTTGTCATAACAGAGGTCATTGACATGTAGTTGAATCAAGAAAGATGACCAAGAATCTAAGAAATCTGGGCATGTATTATTTATGGAAAGAGAGGCTCAGCAAGGAGCTGTGTGGCAATTTCTGGGGGTGGAAAGACTCATGGTGTCTGGGTAAGGAACACTTTGTGTAATCTGTCTAGGAAGGGAGAAGTCATCTGATTCAAGAAGAAAAGTATAGATAACTAAAACAACCACGGGAGGCTGCTGCACGAAGGCTCCCAGGAATGGGAAGGGACATTAAGACGTGTTCTGGTAAACGTGAAAGCTCTGCAAGGCACTGAGCACACAGCCGGGTGTGAGGTTTCTTTTAAAGGCTGTGTTCACCACAGCTGAGGGCAAAGCCAAGTAAACATATCGAAAATCCCCAAATCATCAAAAATCCAGTAAAATGTCATTAAAAAAAAAAAACAACAACAACAAAAAAAGCAGATATTATGGAGTAGATAGAAGTGATAGAAGTAGATAGAAGTAATCTCTGATTGTAGCTTACTGGATCCTTAAATAGCAGCTGCTTAAAATGTCAAGGCAGCTGGTTTGGTAGGACAAATATGTGTTTGTTCCTACCACTACTTTGGGGATGATAGTAAATATGGCATTAGCATTTTTTTTTTCTACAGTCTGAATTGTAAGAATAAAATGGTTTCTTAAAACCCTTCAGGACTTTTTTTCCCCAGTTTCTAAGGACCTGTGCTCTAAGGTCAGCTTGTTTCATGTGCTTGAGCAGTTGGTCCTCAATGGGTTTTGGTAGCAGCAATCTAAGAATTTAAACCATGGGACAGCAGAAGTTGACTCTTTCTGACCAAAACCTTTCAGGGAGGAAGCACACAATACACAGAGGGAGCAGAAGTAAGTGCAGACACCAGCCAGATCATCTAAGTCTGCCTCTTCCTTGGCAGCAGGAGGAAATCCAAGGGTCAGTCCTGAAAGAGCAGAGGAGTTCTGAAACACAGCTGTCAAAGGCTTGGAGAGCAAAAGACCTCCTGTGTGCCTTGGGTAGCAATCCCTGCAAGAGGTAGACAGTAGGGGTAGGTTAACAGTTGTTTCCTTCTTTACCTTCCTGGTTTTAGGGTGGGAACCCCATTTTGCAGAAATCTGTTTTCTCTCTCACTTGTTTGGTGTGACTCCATCTCCCACAGGTCTTCAGTTCTTCCCTCAGCCCTCAGCCTGCCATTGCCTCACCTCCTGGCAGTACGTCAGTGATAATACAAATCCAAACTTAACTTGGTGGATTTAAGACCAGCCTGCCTATCACTGTGCTTCCCTACAAACAGACGTATCAATGTAATGGGAGAAGTGAAAACAAACGTAAAATACAAACTGTTTGGAGGAGACGTATCCAGAACAAGTTTGAGTTTGGTTGTATTTTATGGTTTAAATGTAAATACCTTCAAGGGAAAAAAGAAAAGCCAATAAACAGAAGGGATAATGTAATGGAAATAATGTTTCCCTGCCCAGGACAGAGCTGCCAGCCTGAGCCCTGGCTGGTGTTCACACAGAGCTGCCTCACACCAACAGGGTGAGGATCAGGACCTACAGTAACATTTATTGACATACTGATGTAACGCAAACAAAGTAGGGATGGAGATGTCACTGCTGCAAGGAAGAGAAAAGGAAATGAGGCAACTATGATGTCTTTGTGTACTTGCAGACTATAGGAATGTGTTTTGCTGGTTTTACAGTAATCTGGACTTTGAACTCCCGCTCATTCCCATTTCTCTTTCCCATGGCATAAAATAATTCTTCAGGACTGTCTATAACCCCCAAACTCCTTGGAGCTTGTTCTGTGCAATGTTACACTGCTGGGGCTCCTCAAACTGTTGTGTAATGGGGTGAGATCACAGGCTAGTTCAGTCCGTGTGACTTGCACTATCTTGCCCACCCGATGGTTAGCTGCACTTTAAAAACTAAAGAACCATTCCTGTAGGACTACAGACATAATTCTTAATAGCAGCAGGAAATACAGATATGCCAGTGATCCAGACAAGCAAGAAATCCATTGACATAGGGAAGTTTTCTACTTCTGTCTATAAGTTCATTGACTCTGCTGTGGCTGCAGCTTGGGAAATTCAGCCTTTATTTGTCTTACGTGCTTTACAAACAGATGTGGATGAGTTAATTGTGTAGGCTGGTACAGGGGCAAGGACAACAGCAGTGTCATGTTTTCAGATGTGATGGTTGGCCTCTGAATGTTAAATAGAAACCTGAACAGTAGTCATGGATTTAACCTCTCAGCAGATGGACCATGATGCTCCGATTAAAGATTCTCTGACAATCAGGATCTACCTTCCCATGGTGGGATTTTCCTTTGAAGTGAGTCGTTGACCTTTCTCAAAATCCCATGTTCAAAGGCTGTTGACATGTGAGGGACAGAGACCAAGCACTCCAGCTTCCTTGGGTTTGCCCTCATGAAAATGCTGGGAACAGTCAGGGGCTTTCACAGCTTTTTTATTTACACAGAGACTCTGGGAAATGCAGTATGAAAATGAGCTTGGTATGGATTGCTATTTTGTATCCTGACCAAGAGATATGAGCAATAGGGATGGGACTCAAAGCTGTATCCTTTGTGACTCATTTAGATTTCTAACCACAATGAAAATCACAGTGTAGCATATTGTAAAGAGTACATTTGGTAACAAATAAGGCTATTTGGAAGCTTCAGACAGGGGTCTGATGGCTATCACAGAATCATAAAATGGTTTGGGTTGGAAGGAACCTTAAAGATCATCCTGTACCAACACCTCTACCGCAGTCAGGGACACTTTCTATTAGACCAGGTTGCTCAAAATCCCATCTAACCTGGCCTTGAATATTTTCAGAGATGGGGCATCCACAGCTTCTCTGGGCAACCTATATGCATTTTATATATATTATACATTAAAATGAAAAGAACTAAAATTTACAAAGCTTTCTATATGGACACTGATGCAGGATAGGAAAGTAAGAAGACACAGTGTGGTCACTAAAAACTATTTACGTCTTCTGAGGAGTGTAAAGTCTGCACTGGCTGAAGGCACAGGAACACCAAGGTCTCTGCAGTGCATGGGATGTTTTGGTCTCCTCCAGGGCCAGGATGCTGGTTCATCTGTCCTGCTAGTGCTTCCCTGATATCTGTTACCTATTCTTCACTGTTGACTATGTACAGTTAATGGATAACAAAAATATGCTTTGAGACATATTTATACAACCACATTTTATCACCAGGTCATTTTCTGTTGGCCTGTGTGGCTATAAACTGGAGGGAATTGATGTTTTTTAAATAAGCCCTTTGGTCAGAATGGATGAACTGTGGTTGCAAAATGCCATTCACTGTGTAGGACAGGATAAGAGGAGAAGGTTGCAAGTTCCCAAGAGCTTAAACATTTACATTTGGAGCTAGAACTATGACATGCAGTCATTCTGAGCCTGGTGTTGGCATTGGCAGCTTGCCCTCAGATTATTCTCTGGGCTATTTTTCCATAGGAATGCCATCCTGAGCTGATTAGAGACCAACCCCAAGCCAGACAGAGGACAGGACCGTGCCTGTGGGTCTAGCCTGAGGGCCAGAAAAAGAAGATTTGACAAGAAACTAATTTCCTGTTTGCGTGATTAAATGCAACTATAAAATTAAGATAAAACATACCCACAGTATGCTGGAGGTGTGTTGTGAGGACACACCACTTAGAGCTTGTAAAGTGATGTGGAAATGAAAAATGCAGCAATAATGCAAAGCCCTGTTCTCATGAAAGTTGATTACATCTTTTAAAAGGTAACAAAGTCAAGAAAGGTAGAGTGGAAATCTACCTGTTTCCAGATCTCTGGCAGCAGTCCTATCCTATCCCTGGCTCATGACAACAGCTACAGCTCTGACACAACATGATGCTGTAATCTTCTGGAGAGAAGAGGAAAGCTGTCTAGCACTATGTGACTTCAGGATCCCTGCAGAGTCACTGTTGTTATTTATTCAACAGGGGTACTGCTGCATCCTTCAAACCAGAAGTTCAGGCCTGGATGCAGCTGCCATCACACTGATTGGCATGGCTTGAGAAAAATCTCACCATCCCTTTATCAGCAGATCTGCAGCGTTTCTGACTCAAGGCCCGTGAGTGAATGTTTCCTCAAAAAAGCTGCCCAGTGCATTTTGAAAACTGGTAAAACTATATGATGGCAGAACAGCTCTTGCTCTTAAATTTTCAGAAGGGTTTGTGCTATGAGGATCAATGTTTGTATACATTTGTGAGCCTACAGGACACAAGACCACAAAAATCTTGGAGGGGCAAGAGTATGCACAATTCCTGTCAGTAGTTGTCTTGAAGAAGGTTAAATCCTTAATCCTTAATTTGAAGGACCTCTGTAAGATATGCTGCCAGGGAGACCGGTAACTCCAGAGCACAGTGTGAGCAGTTTATAGCTCCATATTAAGAAATCTTGCTATGTGATGTGGTGCAGAATATCTTCCTATTCCCTCATGACCAATATCCAGTTGCCCACAATATTATTTGAAACTTTTTTCTTGACTGAAAAGTTATTGCAGGGATCTACTGAAACTGCAGCAAGCACCTATGCACTGCTTGTTTGACTTCTGAAGATCTCTTGGTGGTATCCTACCCTGTTCACCTTCCTCTTCTGCTGCAGCTTACCACCCCTTCAGCTGTGCTGGTGCAGAAGAGGATATTTTTATTTCTAGTGGGGATGCTTTTGCTGACATTGTGGCTAAGCTCAGCCTTGATGTCAGGCTGTCACCCTGGAGGAGACAGCAAAGACGATAAGCAGGAGCCAGGGGGTGGTAGAGTAGGAAGTTCTACACCTGGTTTGCTGCTAAAGAAACATACCAGCTAATGACCTTCACATTTTTTTTTCTCCTCAGACTGGGTAGTGAAACAGGCATGGGTTGATGAGAGGAGGGATGCTGCATTGAGGGGGTTTTAGTTACTGGTGTGTTCACTCTCCCCTTCCGAGCAGGGCGATGCCCACCGTTGCAGGTGACATGACTGTTCATGAGATAAAGCACTACACAGCCTGGTGTGAAGTCCTCAGTTTAACCCACAGTACCAGAGTTATTGTGAACAGGGATGGTTCAGCCACTGGGAACAGGAACAGGTGCCAAGCAGCCTCTGTGACAGTCCTAGCTCTGCCACCCCATGGGGCCAGCAAGACTGTGGAAAGAAGTACGGGGCAAATAGAGTATAGAAGTCAGCCCCTTCCCAAAGCCATTCCCTTTATCATAAATGCTTTATTACAAATCTATATGTAAAACTAGGATAGCATTATTGACCCACCTGTTAGGGTGTTGGTTTCAGCAAGGAAATTGGCCCCAATTCCTGATTAAAACTTGCATTTCAGGATTATCACAAACTTGTGCAGAACAAAAAGCCTTCCATCTCCTTCCCTCCCTATCCCACAAGCAAAAGACAGAATGGCTTTTTAGCAAAGCTATGTAATTCCTGTCTGAAATTAGAGTGCTGGTTCTTTTTGATTCCTCCAAGCTATTTTTTTTTTACAGTTTCTTAAGCCACAGATGAGAAGAGAAAAAAGCACAACAAAAATCCAATTAAGGAAAAGCCTTGGGAAAGAGAAACTGCTTGTTGTTTAAATGCGAGCTGTAAAGGCAGCCAGGAAAGGTGGGTTAATGCAGAGCCTAAATATCCAGCAGCCATAATTGTTATCTGAGCCTCAGCACCATTAATGATGCAGCAATACTGGTTTGGGTTTTCCCCTCCGTTCTCCAGGTTCAGCATGTGAGCAGGTCTCCACAAGCTCCCCACTTATTGGTTTGATGAAAAATTGGTTTGAAAAATAAAACCCTGTTAGGAAAAAAAAAAAAAAAAGAATGTACGAACAGATAAAGTAATGATCTTGGAGCTCTGGAAAAAATCTTGGCTCCCTATTATTCTATGTGGGGAGAATTCATCAGGTGCCAAGAGAAAAAAAACGTAACCCAACAGCCTTGTTTTTGATTTCCACCCATTCCAGCTGATCACTAGTCTCCAGGCTGAGCTTATCCTTTTAAGGAGAGCTTCTTAGTCAGTGAGCCACGAGCAGTGACTGCAGGGGGAAAGCACAGTCTAGTTCTATGTGGGATATTTCAGCTGCCAATGACAAGATGCTTCCTTCCCTGAATGTCGCAAAAAACTACGCCACCAAACTGTGCCATAAGTGATACACATTGCAACAGGATTTCCTTGTACTCCATTAAACACAGAGGACCTGAGACCCAGTTACCCCATTTATCCATGGAAAAGGAAATGAGATGAAGAATTGGAAGAAGGAACAAGATGATGAATGTAAAAGCCTTTGCCATTCATTCCTCACCTGACTGTTGTATAGGCTCTTTCTCCAGCTCTTTGACCTGTATGTTTGAAACCATTCTGGAGGGCTTTTGCCTTTTTCAGTTTGCTGACCTTGGTGGAGGAAAAGGCTCCCTTTACTAATTTAAACTAACTGGCAAATGGCTTGTTTTCTCAGATGGTTGCAGAGATGCAGAAGGCCACAGACTGAGCTAATCCATTAAGTAAAATGCAGCCATGGTTTTATGGGAAGAAGAGGAATTTTATGCAGCTAAATGACTGAATCTGCAACTAGAAAAGACAAGAAGAAAATAAACCAGCTTGCTCTGTGGACTAAATTCTGCCAGTGGCACAAAAAGGGAGCAGAGCTGTGCAAAGCACAGTATGGGGCCCTGTGTGTATATTTGCTTATTTAGAGATTTTTCCGCCTTCTCAACCAGGATAATTTTGTTTTATGCCTGCACCTCTCTCTGGTCTATCCAGCCCCAGCATGATGGAAAACACCTGTTCCCTGCTGCTCAAAGGCACAGGGATCCCTGTCTTTGACAGGGAAAACAGGGAAAGCGGATACATTTGTTTGTATTTGTGTATGTGTGTGTGTGTGTACGTGTGTAAACATATGTATCACCTCTTCTGGAAGCTGTGACCACTGACAGGTCTCGGTTCAAACTGAAGTAGCCCACGTATATGCAGGGCTCTGTTTGTATATATTATTCAAGTATGTGTGCATATATATACACAAAACATGCACATATGGCTGCATATTCCAAGTGATACATTTCCATATGAACTCATTTATCCTGAGAGACAGGTAAGGAGTAGCCTCTGGAGCAGCTTTCTGATGGAATGATTGACTAAGAGTGATCTCTCTTTGGTCATTTAACAAGTGGTGGGGTCAGATTGAGATCTCTGAGGCTTTCAACATTTAGCCTTCTTTCTCCAACCTATTTGTCTTTCCTTTTCATATTATGCAAGAGATGAGATGCTCTGATAAAAACTCTTCTTGTGAGAGAACATGACTCAGTTTTCACAAGTGGATGCCCCATGAAACATAGCCAGATCCCCTCACAAGTCTTCATATAACCAAAATAATATGAGAAGTGGAGGCAGAAGAGAAGCAGGGTCAGAGGGGTGAAGTGGAGGAGGAAGTCATAAACTTCCTTACGTGTTATCTGCACCCAGCTCCTACAGCCTCTGAATCACAACTGTGTGCACAAATAACTCAGTCATCTGCAGGAGAGCACCACAATTGTAATCATCATCCTTTTTACTCCAGAATTTTCAAAGTTAAACTATTAGTGGCATAATATATTTGTTCACATCCAAATTATACCTCTATCATGTGGGGTCTCATTCCTCTAATATCATCTCTTGAATGTGCCTGGGAAGAAAATCTAATGGAACAATCCAGACCTTTATCCACCAATGGAGATGAAACTCATTGTTCCTTCAGACCCAAGACTGGATATACCTAATTCAACCACAAATTGCTGGATTGAGCAGGGTTCATAGCACAGTCAGGAAGACTAACTCTTTCCTGTGCAAAAATTACCATGTTAAACTCCCTGATCTGGGTTACACAGGAGGTCAGATTAACACTGTCCCAAATTCTGGTCTCAGAAACCAGTTTCCAGTGCCCATCTGGCTGCAACCCCAGGTAAACACCAAGACAAAAAAAAGCAGGCATGTGGTTAGGGTATCTCATTTCTGTGTGCTGCGGTTGAAGGGTTCTCATTGCTGTCGGTAAGAAGGCAGCAGACCTTCCTGAAAACAAGAAAAACTTTAGCAGATGTCAGTGCAGGCTTTTTGGGTCAGTAGTGGACAAAGTGGTGCCCTCCCAGCATGGCCTTGTCTGCACCCAGGCAGTCCCTGCTGCTAACACAGGGTTCCCAAGTGCCCTGAACTTGGTTGGATACAGAGAAACTACTCCATGGCATGGGGAGTCCCAGATATGTAAACCATTGGAAAGGGCAATGCTGACAGTTTGCTCTGTTCTGGGACTCCCTGCTGGGCAATTTGGTCCCTGTCAGAGATAGGGATGCCACCTTACCCTGTGCAGCCATTCCATAACCACTTCTGCCTATACAGGTCCCAGTGAGAGACCCCAACAAGCCTTGCTGCCTTGTCTTCTCTCCCCTGCAGCACCCACCCCACAGAACACAGACCTGGAGCGGCGTATTCTCATGCCATGGATACCCAGAGCCATGCCAGCCCTATACGTCTGAAGGCCACAATATGACCAGAGGCATCAGCTCTCTCCAGTCAGCCTAAGCAGCAGAACTTTATTTCTCAAAGAGCTGCATGAGTGTCTGCTCAGTAGCTGCTCACCTGCCAACACAGGCAGCAGAGCCTGTTTCCCTGGTCTGTTGGTGCTCACTTCCAACTCACACTTATTCCTAAAGCTCCAGGATCCCTTTTTAGCACCTCCTGTGTGAAATGCTTAGGCAGATGGTACGAGCAAGGCTTAAGTTTTCTTTTGAGGTGCCATGAAATCACCTGCCCATCCCTGATTACCAAACAGTCCCCTCCATCCAGCCTGTCCTTTCCCCACCCCTGGAAGGCTGGTGAGCTAACCCCAGGGCTGTGACTAAGGGCAGCGTGAGCAAGCAGGGAAGGCATTGGACATCTAAATCAGCTGAATCAGAAGGAGCAGGGGAAAGGGAAAAAAAAAACTATGTGAACAAGCACTAATTGCTAACAAGCCATAGCATGAACATCAGGCATATTAGTGACTCATGGGTGAAATGTGTGACAGTGACTTTGGTGAGCGGTGGGAAGGGCTTCACGCCTGGGCGGCAGGAGTGGAGGGTGTGCGGTGGAGCCAGGAGCCCAGCCAGCCAAGTGTTTCCCACGCACATTCCTCTACTCCATGCACTTTGAAATCTGGTCAGAAGATAAAGCATGGAAGCAGAAAGAAATTCCTAGGAGGAAAAGTGAAACAGAAAAACAAAACAGCATGGTAATTTCTTGCTTGGAAAGAGTGGTATTTCCATGTGCGGGCTTGCTCCACCTGCAATTTTACATGTGTACAGTGATTTCTGATATATGCCTCTGGTAAGAAGCTTGATCTGTCTCAGGAAAATACCTTTATTGTTAATTTATTATTTGATATATATGTAAAACAGCATACAATATAGCCCCAATCCACAGAGACTTATGCCTTCAGGGCTGTAGGTAGAGGAAAGAGTACACAAGAGATCAACCAGAGGGAGAAATAAACTAACAGCTGAGCACCCTGGGTTCAGAGCAGCCCCTGGTGTTATTTTTGTTGTGATTACCAGCACTGTGGTAGCATCCACAGGCTCAGCTGTACCTACACACAGCAGGTACCTGCTGGTGGGCATCCCTCAGCCATGCAGCCCTGGTGCTGGACAAACACAAAAACCTCACCCTAGGGATTTTCAGGGTAATGGGAGCCAGACCCTTTTGTGATGCTAAACAGGGTAAGTCTCTGAACTAGAAGTGTTCACAGCCGAGTTGGATGGGGCTTTGAGTAAGCTGCTGTAGTGGAAGGTGTCCCTGCCGATAGCAGGGGGGTTGGAACTGAACGGTCTTTAAGATCCCTCCCAACCCAAACGGTGCCGTGATTCTGTGATTCTAAAACTCCCTCTGTGAGTCCCTTCATCTGGACTCTTCACAGCAGAAGAACATTTCTGAAGGAGTGTTGCCTGTCCAAGGGGCCATACATTCTAGACCTCACCTCAGAAAGCATCTGTGCATGATTGATAAACAGATAAAAAAACCCCTTCCTCTGCCACGAGGAAAGTATTGTTTGCAGGCAATGACTTCACAGCCTGCCACAGACACTGTGCCATTCAATCCCGGGACCAGGCACTGCTCCCGACGGTATTCCAGCCCGCTGCACCGACATGCAGGTACCCGCCGGGACACTGACCCCACGCCCAGCCCCGGGGCGCGGTGCGTGGTGCCCTGGAACAGCGGAGCAAAGAGCCAAACTGAAGATTTCAAAAGAGACCAGAGGTGCAGACAAACCCTGAAATCCTACTGTAGTGTTGTAAATAGCGGCCCAGAGCTCCCCCAGCCAAATCACTCGCCGGGTGTACTCATAGCCAAAGAGCACTAGAGGGAGGAGCCTGGAAGAGACCCCTCACCCCCATCCCGGTCCAGCTCCGGCAGGAACGCTCAGCCCCTGTCCCAGCATTCCAGAGCAGGCAGGGCTTCTCCCAGTGCTGGCACATGGGATGAGCTGTACATGCAGCGAGCTGCGATTGCAACACAATGACTTGCAGTGTATTAAAATTAAGCAAGCAGTTTAATCATTTGCCAAATCAGGTCCTAACATGAGACAAGATACAAAGACGGTTTCACAGAGGAAGCAAAGGGGGTGGAGGAGAAAGGGAGCAGCACTTCAGATATGCTGTGAAACAGCGCACCCATCTTGATGGTTACCAATCTGAGCGGTTTTTTCAGGAGTACCAGGTATGGGGTGTAAATGCCAGGAGCCCAGGGATACCAAAGGCTTTGTGTTGAATCAGCACGACCCAGCTTGGAAGGCCACGTGTGAAGGGCTGTCTTGCCTGCAGAGACTGGCAAGGCAAGCCCCATGGTGCCTGAAGCTCCCTGCTCCACTTCTTGCTGCCTGCCTGGGAAATTTTCCTGTGGTTCAGCACATGTTCTGTTGTTTAACCTGCTGCCTTTTGTACAACAACAACCTCTATTTTTTGCGGTGAAGAGGACACTTCCAAAGAGACGACAGGTACCTGATTGGCTTCTGAAGCAGCTTTGGGTGCTAACAGAGTGCTAAATAGCCTTGGGCATCCCTTGTGCCTGTGAGTACCATTTAATGGATGAGTGGGTTTTATTTCACACTATCTCAGGCAGACGCCCCGGAGGGGCTGTAGGAGATGTGCAACAGCCCTTTACAGACCCTTTCCTTACGTGTTAATGAGTTACCACGACTCTGGCTTCCAGGTCTCCAGTCAATTCACACCAGTTCCTCTCAGGCAGTGTAATTTGTGCACCTTCACCGTTAGTAACAGCACCTGAAGCAGATAGCCACTTCTCTACCACAAATATTCACTTGTTTTTATAGCAAAAAGATCGAGCCTTATTCTGTCTTAGTATGAAATGAAAAGTACACACTGTTCTCCATTTCTCAGTATTGCTTGTGGCATCTCCACTATCATTATAGGGCAACAAGGACCTCTTATAATGTAGCTTCAGTCCTCTGAAATGTCTTTTGCCTCACAAGAAAGTGCTTTTCTAAGTATGCCCTTACCCCACCCTCCCTGAAATGCTCTTGTTTTTTTTTGAAATTGTGAGTTAGAGTAAGCCCAGGAGCACATTGGGAAGGGGCAAGGCTCTTCCATTCCATAATTTCCATGGGGCAGAGAACAACTGCAGTTCTAGCCTGGCCCCAGACTTAACTCCACCAACAAGATGTGGGGAGAACCTGGCCAACACCTGCTGCAACCCTACTGTATCTGGCAGATGTTGGAGAGGGTTGGAAGGAGAGACCATCTCATCACGATGAAATGGGGTTACAAGATCCCATGTCAAATGAAGCTGTTGCTAATGCAAGCTGTATCTGGGGCTGCCATAATGAAAACTGCACTGAGCGCCTGGTGCCACTGAAGCGCTCTGCCTTCCCCAAACTTCCTGGGAAGTGTTTTGAACTTTATTTTTAAAAGTGTAATTAATCACAGAGCAGAGCTTGAAATGAGTCCAAGTGCAATAAAAGCAGCCGAGCAGAGCCTGCTCAGCCCAGTGAACATTGTTCACCACGGCCTGACTTCAGGCATCAGGAAACTTCCAGATGTGTTAACTTTGCTGCTCCTGGCTCCTGCAGGAATCTTAACTGCTTCCATCTGTACAGGGGAAAGGCTTCGGAAAAGCAGCTCTCCCTTTCCCTTTACTTACATTCCTCTGAAACACCAAGAGTTATTACCCCACAGCCTCTGCAGATTTCTGCTGGCTTCACCCTCATTGACTAAATACCGCACCCTGCAAAGGTGCCATTTCTTCGTGCTTCCATCCCTTGGCAGGGAACATCCTGGTGGTGCCCCTCTATTGGGTGGAGGACAGGCCCCCTCCATCTGCTCCTGTTCTGCATGTGGTTTACAGTACGCTACAGGAAGGCATTTTCTCACGCTATTAAGTTTTCACTAGATGTGAAGGGGGATCAGGAATGCCTCGGACGGTGTAAAAATTCCCTTCTTGGTTTGGTTATTAGAATTCAGCAGCGGCAGCAGGCGAAATTATAGCCTGCATGAAATCTGGGTCTGCTGCTCTGCCATGGGTGAGGGGTGAACTCTATCCTCATTCCAGGTGTACTCAAACACTTCCTAGGCCAGCCCCAGAGCCCCTGAAGTTCCTCTTCAAGGCCTCCAAACACAGGAGTAATTTGTACCTGTGAGAGCTCCTGTAGTATGAGGGTCAGGCAACTTTGTGGCTGAGTCTCCAAAATGGCACTTCCAGCTTAGTTGCTGCCCTGGGGAAGTTCTCCTTCCCTCAGGAAGACTAACATTTTTATTTCTTGTTTCAAGAAGTCTTCCCTTTCTTTTAGAAGAAGAGGTTGCTTTTTACTGCACGTTTGTCACCTTTTCCACTTGCCCAAAGACTTTCAAATAACAACTGACTGCACAAGGTTCATAAGTGGTCCTAATCGTTCCAGTCACACTTAGCACTTAGAAGCACTCTGTGCATCCAAAGTATCTCACAAATGTAAGTTAATTGATTTTTTCACCCCGAGAGGATAGAGTTGAGCAGAGGCTGTACATTCCCTTTTGCAGATGGGGAGGCTGACAGAGGAGAGGTCCATGGCTTCCTCCAGGGCCACACAAGGGGTTGGTAGCAAGCTGGGATCAGAAAAGTCTAGCTCTTAAACTGTACTGAAACCACCAAACACCATGGCAGAGGCAAACGGGAAGGACTGGGTCCAAACCAGAAGTGAGCAGTGCCCTGGACTATAAATAATTTCGTCTGACGCAGCTTTTGTAAAACACAGAAAAGGCTGGTGTCGTCCTGGGGTTTATGACTATGTTTCCTTCCAAAACCTCACAGATCACTCAGCCTCTCAGTACCCAGATGAATCCTGGAAATGAAAACCCAGTGAAGCAGTTTGTGACCTCAGAGACCTTGTCTGTGGCCAGGGGCTTGGGTGCTATCACAACAAAATCAGTAACAAAGAGCAGCTGCTCTAAAGCAAACCTACACATGAGGCCTTGGAATAGTGGAGCAGCAAGTGAGAAACAAGGAGGAGCAGGGTAGAGAGGAAAGGAGATGCTTGACAAGAGGGGCTTTGGTAATCCAGGAGCTCTGGGGAAAGCTAAAACATGGTACTGGTTACCTGCCTGGTAGCAATACAATACCACTGGATATGTTTGCATCCAGATGCTAAGTTGAAGCTGTGTGTCCAAGATGTATCTTTGCCTGCTTTATCCTCCTGGCTGTGAATAAACCAAATGCTGGTTGGAGGAGGGGTACTGTGACACAGCATGGGGGAGTTCCAGTTATCCTGCCAGCATGCCCGAGCTGCTACCCTCAGGCTGTACATGTCCCAGGGCCATGTCTTCTGAGAGGAGGGATGTTTTCATGGACACTGAGCCAAAGCAGAGGCAGGATGAGGAGACATTCAATTTACTCATCCTGGCTTAAACCCCACAGGATGTCTCAAGTGACTGAAGTGTAGGCTGAAAAACAGATTTAAACTGTAAGTTTGTGGATTTTGGCATTAAGTCACTGTCCATAGGGAGGGCCAACATGAGATGACCAAGTAGATAACCCCAAATGACAGCAGAAAAACTGCCAGATGGAGTTGCCTGTTCCAGAGGGATTTTGGCATCACTAGTGGCAGTCAGTGCCCAGGTTCTATTATGACAATATCAGAGCAGAGAAATTGTGGTCATAGGGGGAACAATACATATTTTTTGCTCATCTCTTTTTTTGTTTTTTTATCTGTTTATAAAATTTTGAAATCAAGAAGTTTCTGTCTTCTCCATTTTCCTGCCAGTGCAGCTTCTATTTCTGAGAACGGTCCCCAGATGGGGAGCACTGGAAATGGAGCAGTGAGATGTGAAATAAGAATTCAGATTTCACATTAAAATAAGAAATTAAGAAGGGCAGTTGGCTCACCCTCTCCACTTTCTACACAGGATAAATTCATTCCCTCAAATTTTCAGTACTTTCAGTGCTGTTTGCTTAATCTGATGGGACACATCTCTTACTAGGAAATTAAAATGTTATAGGATGATTTATCAGGAAGCAGATAAAATATATTTAAGGAACTATGTTATATTGCTGCATGTTTAAGCATGTAAAATAAAGCAAGGATTTTGGTATCCAATCTATACAGAAGATTGAAAGAGATTTATCTGAACAGACCTTCCAATGCATGTTAATAGTGGCTGTAATAAGAAATGTGAAGCAAACTGGAAGACAACACCTGTGACAGTTGTGACAGTGGAAATAATTCAACACCGCTCATTAAGGCTGAGCAAAGGGAAAGGAAACTGAGAAGTCAGGAAGAAGATGATACAGCATAAGAAGGGAATGAGCTGTTGTTCCTTCAGAGCCAGACATGGTTTCTGTCCTCTTTGCCATTTCTTAGCTCATTACCCCTAAAACAGGCTCCAGCTGTACTGCATTGACTTAGCAGAGTCAGCCATGGATATTTCACAACTACCTTCTCATCAAATCTTTCACTAAAAACGAAATCAGAACTACTTGTGATAGCTCTGTTAACTGCCAGTGATATACTCATTGGATTTGGAAGCCATCAGCCTCAAAACCTTCCCAGTTGGAAGGTTTTCCTCATGTGTTTGCTCTTTTTCTTGGATTCTTGCTCTGTTTTCACCCCTATGTCTAACAGTATCACAGACGCCAGATTCTCCACAGTTGCACAGACTGCTGTCCCAAGTGGGCTCACTAATATCTGTGTAGAGTAGGCAGGATTATTGTGTTTTGAATGGTTTCTAGTGCTGGTTTTATTTACAATGCTCCTCATTTCAGGGATTTCTTGTGATTTCTTGTGATTGACACAGATACAGATGTAGCACCAAAGCTGTGATGGCAGCTGAAACTCACATGAGAACTAAAATTCTGTTTAAAGCTCCTTCAGTAACACAGGAAAATAATAATAATAATCATTTGTCTCCCATCCCATTCAAATACAATATGGCCAGATGGCAGCATATACAACATTTATTTCTTCAACTCTTTGATATATTTTAGAGGAAATTTTCTTTAGGATCCACATTGAATGGTGTTTGACAGACTAAACGTGCTCAGCTGGCCTGATTCACTCTGATCAGAGGTGTAAGGGTATATTTCAATCTTTTTTTCATGAGAAAAAGTAAATAAAAAAAGAAAAGTAGATCCCAGTTTATTGCTGTATTCTGCAAAGGTCTGTGCTCTTCACCAGGGTTTATTTTAGCAGACCAGAGTGTGCTGATCAGCAGATCTGGCTGTGGGTGTCTTTTCCAAACATGTTTGCTGTTGAAATGATTGGCATCTGATCCATTCCTATGCAGAAGTCAGATTCCCAGTATCTTTTAAGAAGTGGGAGTGAAATAAAAACATCACTCAAACATCACTATACCTTGTAGAAATACTCCCTATGGCCAAGCTTCAGGACCTGTTCCGGGTTTTGGTCAAGCCAAATGACACATATTAAAAATCTGGACCTCATTCTCCCTAGGTACTAGGCTACATCCCCAAAACTTGAGTCCAAGCTTGGAAAGTCTTTAGTTATCTCTATTCCAGAGAATGGTGCCTATATATTATTGAGCAATTCAGTTGCTCAGGCAGCCTGACACAGTGCTAGAGCCCCACAGCCCCCAGGTACCTGAGTAAAGGGGTTTTCATCTGCTCAGCCACTCCCTGGTGTGAGACAGACACTGTGCTATTGCCTAAGCTCATTTTCATTAAGGCCTGTCATTTGTGTGTATTTGCTTGCCCAAACCAGTGGGGTACTCAGGCTACAGCTAATTCACTCAGGCTACATTAAGGACTCATGGCATCCTTCCCCAGTAAATGTAAGTGAGGGGATGCTGGTGGAGTAGGGACAAGGAGAAGGCAGCAGTCCTTTGCTTAGAGACCTTGAGAGACCCAAAGGTAGTATAGGGTGACAGCTGCTGAGGATCCAGACTGGAGTAAAAAAGAGAGCTCCATAACCTACTGTTATAGCAAAAATTAAAAAAAAGCAGCAACCAGAATAAAAGTTGTGACCAGGACAAGAGTCATTATTCATGCCAACATCCTCAGAGAGATGGTACATATATATATATATATATATACACATACACATACACACATACACACACATACACACACTCTTGAGCCTGCAGGTACCAAAGTTGCATAGATAAATACTCCTATAGTTGTCACATGTGTTATGCTTATGTAGCACTTTCCTTTCAAGGATCTCAGGAACCTTTGTAGACATCAGTGAACAGCTGAAACAAATACTGAACATGCAGCTCTGATGAGGAAATCCTGACCCTGTTCTGAGCAGGGATGCTGAAACAAATGGTCTCCAGAGGTCCCTTCCATCCCCAATGACTCTGTGAAACAACCTAAAACAACATGGGAAATCTGTGTTATGATCAGATCTCTTGAGTCAGCTTTGAGCCAGTGTTGTCTTGTAATTGTAAAGGGAAAGAAGTGCAGCCAGGTGTCATCACAACAGAGCGTTTCCACCTGGGAACAGCCAGCTCCAACACTGACCTGTTCCCTGCCTTAGCTCAGTAACGGGTAGGATCTGGGATGAGAGTTATATGGCTGAACCTGTCTTGAGAATAAAATGACACTGAGTACACCATTCATCAGACCACTTCTTAGGACTTGGATGGGAGAAGTAGTTTCCTTTTAGGAGAGCTGACATTAAGATATTTATGCTGATCCCATCTACTTCCTTCTAATGAAGCTGAACTTTGATGATCCTTGTATGTCCCTTCTAATTCAGGATATTCTATGGTTCTAAGGCTGGTAAAACTTCTTTGGTTTTTTCAAAGTCTTAGAAAAATTATTCTCAGCAAGGCAAAATTCCATTTTTGGTTGGGTGTTTCCAAAGATCTCAGACTTTGATTTACTTATAGTTGAATCCATGAGAGGAAAAAAAAAGAACACATTCATTTAATAGGAGTGGAGTTAGGTTGGTGCGTGAAAATTTCCTCCATGTAGCTTTCAGTGAGTAGTGAATCTAATTATTAGTAATCACTTTTCTCTTTTGGTGCAATGGTGTACTGAGGAGAAACGATTGTTACTCATTATGGTAACAGCTATGACAGCAGTATGTCCCGTGCTAGGTCAAGTTGCACTTGGATCAGCAGCCATTTTTGCTTTGTACTCGAAAAGGCAGCCCACAAATCCCTTGCACACAGGGACAGACAGACATTCATATGCATGTAGCCCAAAATTACTTGAGCCCATCAGCCCCCAACCATCACTAGGCCATGCTGCTGCATGAGAATATTCATGTTCTCCTTTTTGTCTTCTGTGTTGTCCTTTTTCAGGGCTTCTTCATTGCAACTTCTTTTCCTTCGTACATTGTATAATTTGTTCAGATAAGATATTCAGATTTGGGTATCCTAGTCAGCTTGTATGGTATTTAGCTCCATAGGACCTTCTGGGGAGGCAAACCAAGCTGCTTGCCTTAGTGATTTGGTTTATCTGTGTCATAAACCTTAAGCCTGCTGTGATGGGGATGTGGGATAGTGGGACAAGCCAGTTGGGAAGGTACAGACTGGGAGAGGGATGCTGCTGCTGAGAACATTTCTTCCACTATTCATGGGAAAAAAGGTCACTGAGAGAGAGCCATAAAGTGGATTAATTGCCCAGGCAAGATATACAGATACCAAAGGTCGTACATTAAGTATGACACTTTTTATGAAACTCATTTAATGGGGGGTTCTGTATATCCTAAATTTTATTTTTCTTCTGACACAGGAAAATTCCCTTAGGCTACCAGCATCAGCTGTTCTCTGTTATGCTGCCATCTGTTATGTAAAATAACTAGAATTCCTTTATTCTCCATCCCCAGTGGCTTTCCTGTTTTTCAGCTTTGGTCAGCTCTGGTTAGTTTTGTCTTTTTGTCTTTCTTTTATGATGTAAAATAGCCTTTTATTTCTTCAAAAAATAAAATATTGCAAAATACACTAAAATTATTTATCATTACATATAAAATGCATCAATTTTATCTACATTAGTAATTTGAGAAATACCCTTTGTTTTGCTTTCTAGTTGCTGATTTAAATCACAATATATTCCAAAGTGTTTGTGGCACTTATGCTGGGGGCTGAGGCAAGTCCACTCTGGTGGTATGGTGGTATACTTCAGATCTGAATCCAAATTCAGCTTTTAAACATTTTTGAAATGCAGATGTGATTGAATTATGGGATTTGATTTAGAATTTTCATTCATTTAAGATCCTAAACTCAAATTAGTGTGCCAGGAACTAACTATCTGTGATATTTATACTGCCAGTACTTAATGGGGTGCACCATAGATGGCTTTGAAGTCTTTGGAGACTTGTTAGGTTCACAGGGACTTGAAAATATGTGAAATGTGCTTTAAATCAGGCTGCACAGTTGTGTTGTTATCTTACTTTAATTTTTTTTTTTTTTTACGTTAAAACTTTTCTCTTTTTTTGGTGACCTTCAGTAAAATTTTTAGAGTAAATCCCCTACACATCTTCCTATGTAGCTATACATTCACTGTTTCTTTAAACTGAAGAAATATTCACTGTATGTGTGGAAAAATCAATTTATATCTGACAAAAGGGGGTTTTATGGGGAAAAACAATTACTTTTCTGCAGGTTTTCAACTGACTGTATTAAATCCAGGGTTCAACAGTCTATACTGCCCTCAGAAGACAGCAGACACTGTGATGTGATGTCTATTCCTCTAGATCCCCTTTCCCTCAGAAGTCTGTGCAGCTCCCTCTGTTCCCTCAGCTGGTGGAAATGATCTTGGAGTCTACAAACTCTTTACATCACAAATGTCACTTTATAAATGTAATATTTGTTAGCCTAAATCTTGAGCTAGATTTCCAGGAGGAGGGAAAATGTGATAGCACAGGACCAGCCACAGGGAATTACTGATCCTCTGCAGTTACGAAAGGGACAATGAGAGAAAAGGTATTCACTGCCTGGTGCACAATAGTTCTTTAGGTATGAATGTCTGTGGGGGAACTGAGAGGGAAGGGGCTGTGGTTGCCTCTTGGAGCTGATCAAGGAGAAGCAGAGAGGGGACAACAGGATCTGCTCTCATCAGGTACTGTTGTGTCTGCTGGCCTCCAGCAGATGAGCTGGTGAAAATAGCATAGCATTCATAAAGTTTATTGATTCCTAAACCAATTTCCTTTTTTTTTTAGTCTTTGAGATGGAAAGCCACAAACCCCGTGCAAAACCTGCCTATCTGTGTGTAAGTGTTAACTTGTCACCTACTACTGTAGGTGTTTGCTGTGGCTTCACAAACTCACCCTCTTCCCTGGATATCTCTTACTGAAACGATCAAGATGTCCTGCCTAGGAGCTGTGAGTGTCCTAAGGGCCAGCAGCAGTGGGCTTGTGAGCCTCTGCTTCCATGGAGGACTAAGAGATGATGGACCTCATACCACTTCAGATATGTAAATTTCATCACTTAGGTCTCAGCTGCTTTTCTGGGCATTCTCTAAAGTCATTAGAGATAAAATAGGAAGTTGGAGGAAACTTTTCCTCTCACCTAACTTTGACATTTTCCCTTGAATGTGAAAAACATTCCCTCAGAGTGTTCCTGTGATGCCACAGAAGACAGAGAGAACCTAAAACCAACTGCTACACATTGAAACTTAAGTGGCACTGATTCTACCTGGAATCTGTGCATGACATGTCCCAGAAGAAGTCTGAGTAAGACACAGCAAAGCTGAAAGCTGGTGAACAACAAGCTGAGACTGATCAGAGCAGACTGGGAGGTGACCAGATTAGTGGCATCACCACAGTACCAACCAAATTTGCTTAAATTCACTGTCATGTGCCAGTCACAGATTGAACCAAATGCAGCTCCACTGGCACTCAGTAAAGTTCCCTGGAGTAAATAAAAAGTGTGTTTCAGAGGTTCCTCTACTAGAGTATCCAGCATGGAGGTGTGCGAACCGACTATTTCAGAATTACCTGGACTTCACTTTTGTGGCAACACACCAGTAGACTGAAGACACTTCTCTCTTTTGTAAGGAATCATGCTTTCTTGGATCAGTTGGGGAATTTGGCAATAAATAATGGCTTTGACCATTACACCTTTAAGGTTACTAAATATGGGGGGAAGTTACAAATATACAATTTTTACCCTATGCAAGCCCTCTAAGAAGGGACTACATATCACATACTTACTGAATAATTTTACTGGAATTCTCCAATAGGAAACTGCAGGATGGCTGTAATTAGTAAGTTAACCAAATCACAGGTCAGTGGAGTTTGCTCCATGACATGTGCCTTTTGGGGGCCTTAAAGGGAGTTTAGAGAGATTTGTTTATTAGGAAATTTGAGCCAGGACACGGAGATAAAACTTTCTGTTACATGGCAGACATGCAGAGCATTACGATAAGTTGCTGAAACTCCCCAGTCATGACAGCATAGCATGTTCAGTATCACTAACAGAGACAAGGGATTTATCAGTGGAAAAAAAAACCAATAACTCATCCTGTCTGCCACTTTAGAATGATATATACTCGGATTGCTTCCTTCTCCACTGACTTGCAGCCACCTTCAGAGGTGGGACAAGTGCAGCTGTTCAAACACTGTGCAGCAACCCTAAACCATGCAGGGAAGTAGAGAGATTTATCATTACTCTCCATCTCCAAGGAATTCTGGGAAGACAGTTGGAATTATTTTACATCCCCAAAATACTGTGTCTCTTCTGACAAAAATATGCCAAGGTATCTTTAGTGTCCAAGTATATTTGACTTCTTTGTTTTATGCCCACCAAACAAGCTCCCACCATTGCAAAGTCCCATGGAAGAAGCAGTATTTTGTTTTTAGCTCAGTTTTTATAAATTGACAAGAAGCAAGTGTTATGATTGGGAAATCATCATTTAATGGGAATGCTGAAAACCACATACTCTGAATTTTATTTTTTCCTAATCTCTCTGAAAATGCAGAGAATGTGAAAGAGTTTATGTGGAGATCTTGGCAAAAATCCTTTTGTTTATGGCCATTTCTGACTCTCTTGTTGACACATTACTTGATCGCCTTCCCTACAACCAATTTTTTTCTCTTCAAAAGAAGGAAATATAGTCATTCCCATGTGATTATTTTCAGAAAGATATTCCCAACTTAACACTACCTTAGGAATATTTACCTAACCGTGTTCTTCTAGTGTGTTTAAGAACTCTGCTGAGAAGTGCACTACAAAGGAGATGTACATGATAATACAGATAACACATCTACTGGAAACATTTGCAGTTAATTTAGTTAAAACTCAGACACTGGGCGGGCAGGGCTTCACTGATTTGTTCAAGGTGCAGGATTGGCTCCAGAGCTCTCAAAGCACAAAGGAAATCACAATCAGGGTGGTTCTTTGCTGTATCTGCATGACCCAGACATGTGGTACTAGCGATACCTATCGTATGATCCTACAGCTGGGCTTTAGATCTCTCACACGGACTCTCCAACACTGAAGCAGAGCAGCTGAAAGTGAAAAGCTATCTGAGGCTTCACGCATCTTTAATTTTGGACAATGAAGCCTCCTTCTCTGCTTGACAGATCCGATGTTGCTCCTGGCATGAATTTAAACAGCTGTAATGTCAAGGATTTACAAAAAATTCAAGCAGTGGAGTATAGCCCAGGGCTTCGGTAAGCACAGTTTGAATGGTATAATTAAGCATTTACTGGGATGTTTCTTTCTGCAAATTATATTACTTGTTCTTCACACATGCTTATAGCCTTTGTTAGCAGAGGCATAAGGTACCATCATAAGTCCTGTTGAGATATTCAACCTACTTTTAATGCTGGATTCATCATCATCATCATCA
>VXBX01000113.1:156975-175458 GCA_013400415.1 Scytalopus superciliaris | reverse complement strand
AAGAAAAATTAATTTGAGTTAGATGCTACTAATACACAAGCTTTATCTGACACATGCAAATTATAATTCAATCAGCTACATGTCATTCCAAAATAAGAGAGTATGATTGTATTAAGAACTCAGAAAACTTTGTCTTAAGTGTGCAAAAACCCACTAAACCAACCAAATAAATAGCTGGAAAAAAATACCCTTGGCCGTATATCAATGTCTGATGATGCTTTCTGCAGGATAACACGAACACTGATTAATCTGGTGTAGCTATGCTGTTGATTAACACTCTTTTCTGAAGATTGGTGGCCCCAAATGACTCTTTGTAGTGGAGCAAGATTAATTCTTAGCAGACAATATTGGGTCACATATAGTAAATGTGATAGTGATAAATCACTGTAAGAAAGAACAAAAGGAACATCTTTGTCATCAATGTTGACAGACCACCTATGTGCATTTTTAGCTGATGAAGTTAAAATAACCACACAGGTGACTGAACATTTTGCCTCAGTGATATTTTTGTATTCCAAAACATTTACAGTGCCTATTTTAGTGTGTTAGTTTTGAGGTTTGCTGCGTCTGCATTTTGTATTCATAAACTCAGAGTAGCACTGGTCTTTAGCTTATTGAGGGATGAGGATGAGTGCTGATAGCTTCAGGAAACCGGCCATTTAAAGCTAGAGTTGGAAGAATTGTTTTAATCTTAGATATGTAACTTGTGTATAGCTTAATTTTGAAATAGAGAAAGCAAGCAAAAAGCTTCTCAAACCTCTTGGAACCCTGCACAAAATTCACCAATGATTTATGTGAAAGTCTACTCTTACAGTTGCAATTATTTAGTGTTATATTGAAGACAGTTATCTTATTCTGGAGAACTACTTACTGAAATATTGTATTAAAAGTACAACTGATCTCAACCACAGTACTACTAATTTAAAATTGCTGTAAACCTGCCTTTCTTAAGACAATCCTACAATATAGAATTCTTGTGCCTTATAACTCAGGTTTTTGGGTTGGTTTGGTTTTTTTTGTTTTTTCTTAAAATTGTAGATATTGTAGGAGTAATTATCCTGTGTAACTTTTGTCACAGACAGATGATTTTTCCTGTCATCTTTTTAAGGTGTGGCTTTGGAACCTTTAGAATTTTTGACTGCTTTTTTCCTAACTTCATCGTGAAAGGGCAGAACTTGGGACTCCAACACCATTCTACATCATTTAATGCCACCTGGGAACCCAAACCCAGCAACTTTAGATTGTCACACAGCTTGAATATACCAGGTTTAATGCTATTTGCAGATGTACTCATAGAAGGCCACTTTTTATTTTTTACTCGTTAAAACTAGGTCAGGTCTGTAAAACAGAGATTGAAGTAGGAAACAGTGTAAAATTGTACTAGTCTAAGCTTGTTAGGAGGAAACAATATTTCAAGGAAATTCAAGTTCAAAGAAACTAAATCTTCAATAACAGGCAGTTTTAACTCAGCAGTCACCTCTGAAGAAATTCTCAGGGGTGTGATATTTACCTATGTGCTCCACAGGGAGAATCCCTTTAATCAGATAATATATACTTTCACTCTCAACTCTATGGCTTTCAGACCACTAGCAGTGCAATGTGACTGTGTTCAGCAGACATTCTTGACTTCCAGGTATGTTTTACAGAAAATGGTTTCTGAGGTGATGAAGAAATGTAAATTTCTTTCTAAAATGCTCTGAAACATAAGTCTTCTCTTAGAAATACTAATTTTAATTCCCAGAGATGATGTCTGATGTCCAGCACACAAGAACTCAAACACTGCAGTGGCAAATATCAAAACAGCTTCTTGGCAAAACAACAGAAGCAGAATTCTATTTTGCAGTTTACTAAATTCCCAGATGTCACCATGAAAAAATACAGACCTAGAAAGTATAATTTGCATTTTATTGCAGGCAGATGTATAAAGTGTGCCATTTATGAAGAAGTATCTGTGATACAACATTTTGCTGTTCATAAAATCTTATAAAATAAATTGTAAAAAAAAAAGAAACTAGTAATTTAAATATATCAGCCTCTCTGATGAGCAACATGCAAAGTACTTTGCAAAGACCAACACCAAAACTGTTAGAGCCTTAGTTATATGAACAAAGGGACTGACCCAAAGCACACTCAGCTCAATGGATGTCTTTTGATAACTTTCTTGTTCTTTTTGATCAGGCCTGTACTGTTAGAGGAATTAATAATTTTTGCTTCCATGATAGTTCACAAAGCAATGTTATTAATGTACAGAAACTAGTTTTGCTTCATGGCAAACTGTACTCTATCTCAGACTGATGATTTTAGTTATACTTTTCAAATATTTTTTTTAATTCCAGAATTTTCTGTATATAAAGTTTTTTGTTTGTTTGTTTTTCATATAGATAAAACTCAATAATAACCACAAAGTGCTTCCTAATTGAAAATATGAATGATTTGCATCACTGTGAGCCTTGGATTTGAGTTACATTCATGCTCTTATTATTAACATTATACAGGTTATTGGGCCCATAATAGGTCAGGATACATCAAAAAAAGATGTTCTAAGTGTTCAAGTTTTCCATTGGAGATTTGCATTTTTTCCAGTTCTCTAATCATGAGTGCTGTAAAGAAGGAACTAGGGCAGTATTCAGACATGATATCCAGCCACAAGTTTGGATACATGATGTCATAGTAGTGTATAATTTTAGTATACTTACTATTTCTTTGTACAGACTAAAATCTTATATGTACATCATATATGTGTGTTTTTTGCCAGAAAATGTAATAAAATCCCAAAGCCAAGTCCCTTCTTCTTGTCTTTCCTCCTGTGACTGATCTTGAACCATTTTTGTCTATGCACCAACTTTGTCTATGTTGATAGTGCTTCAGACTTGCTTTAATTTTAGCTTAGCAGTTTTCTTTTTTCAGTTCCTGAACTCTTGGTGCGTTTACTTTATTTTAAACACAGAGTATTTGAGTTAGGGATTAAGTTTTGCTGTGTGTACATATTTAGTAAAACAGAGTAGTTCTAATGGCAAGGTTCTTCAATGCCCTTGTTGTATTAAGAAGAATTCAACTATAAGAAACAAGAAGGTGCTAGCTACCTGGGTTTCAGTTTACAACAGAGACTGAACGACTTTCTTGCACAGTTCACAGTTCCAGAGTTTACCTTAGTCCTCCCTTCTTTTGTCCACAGCATGACACATTTTTTTATAGCACAAATTAAATACTATGATGCAAACATATACCGACACTCTGGCAAACTAATAATAATAAAAAATTTGTCTTTTAGCTTCAGACTGATAAAATGAACATAGTTGGCATTTTTACCTACATGTAAGGAATAATGTAGGAAAATATATGTGGAAGGCAAAATATATACAGGTTATTGCCTAAAAGAGATTTTAAGCAGGAATTTCTGACCCAGCTGAGGACAACACAACTGATAAATCTCAACCAAAAACCTGATTGTCTAAAGAAATTTTTTTCAGTGCTAGAGAGTGACATGGACTGCTTCGATAAAGGTCACAATTTCCTAACTTGAAAGTGTTTCTCTAAGTGCTTTACGGTCTTTGTTGTTTTTCTGCAAGCTGAAAAAGACTTCATGATTTCATGACTGAAGACAGTCTGCAGAATTGCCCAATAGAGTGTTAATAATTGTAAGAAACAGTACTGCTGTCAATAAAATTTGACTCAACATGGTTAGGTCATTGATAGATAGCATAATTTAAAGACAACTGTCAGTAAGGAAGAAAGGTGAACATGAATGTGTTTTATTTTAAGAGTAAATCTATGAATATTTTATACAGACAAAATTCATACAGTAGTAATAGTACACAACAACTGCTCTGTAGTTTTCAAGACTAGAATGGAGCAGATATAACTGAGCCAAGCTTGGGTGAGGAAAAATTAAGAAACTTTTGCTTAGATTATAAGGCATTCTGAAGGCTTGTGAAATGCTCGTCATTCTAAGTTGTAGTCATAACAAACTGAAATCCTGCCCAATCTTAGGAACTCTGAGCATCCCATAGGTAAAGTACTTCTGCTATTTACTTAGAGAAGGTATTGTGTGGAGAGAAGATAATAGAGATTTTCTTTATACTTGTCTAATTCTCTACTGAATTTTGCTTGGGATATGTCACAGTTTAACCCCAGCTTGGCCATGAAGCATCACATGACTGTTTGCTCACTCCCCTGTGGTGGCATAGGGAAGAGAATTGCAAGAGTGAAATGAGAAAACTTGTGGGTTGAGATAAAAAAAAGCACAGAACTAGAAGAGTGAAATTAAATTTGTTTATGTTCAATATTATTTTGATTATTTTTGAAAACAGAAAAAAATCTATTGTAAATAAGAAATTTTGAAAAACAAAAGTTCTTGATCTCTAGCTCTCTTTACTTTTGTATATTTTCTGTCTTCCATCGCAGTCTTTCTCACATGCTGCCAGAAGATTTCTCTCTATAATGCATTTTGCTGATAAATACACATACCTATTTTCATTCATTCTTAAGGATGATTTATAATCTTTGTCAGAGGTGTCAGTGTGTAAGACTAGGCATTAACTCTTCCGATGTTTTGAGAACTATCTAAAAGATTTCTTACTGAGCTCAGAATCTGAAGTGTGAAATGTCACCTCCTTTTAGCTATGATTCATATTCTTTTGTAATCTTGTATTTTACTCTCTGTGTGGAAATATTGGTTTATTATATAGAAATGTGGAGAAACATATGCATATGATACTAATAAAATAGGATCATGAATAGATCTTTTTCACTGTAGCACCTCTTCATCATAGAAAGCCCTCTTGAACGTCATTATAATAGGAATATAAACCATTTTAGCAGCCAGATAACCTATTGCATTACATGTTGTTTTGAAAGAAATGCTGGAATTCTTCAGGTAAAAAATATTCTTACACAAAATTGAAACTCTAGACATTTAAAGTGATGGCCACTCATAAATAAGCCTTAGTAGGTACTCAGAAAAAAGACATTATCCTTCACCCTGTAGACAAAAGCTTTACAAGACTATGGTTTTGATTATGTCTCTAAAAAACATAAATTAAATAAATAAAATGACTTGTCATCAACCAGTATTCACAGCATTCAAAATACCAAACACAGGACAAACTGAGTTTGACATTAGAAAAAATTGAGTGTGACAGCTGCAGCAGTTACATCTTGTGGAAGGGTGTGTGTGCTTGCAAAGACTTTACATCAGGTCCTGGTTGGGAGCTGGCATTTTCAAAGGTCATGAAGCTCCTTAGCACCATTCAATTACTGCACAAAGGGTACCACTGACAGTTTTAGCACTGTGGTTAAATTAGCTGAGTACTAGCTGAGACAATCAAACTTTTGACAGGAATTGTTGGATAATATCTGTATATCAAAAAAATACCTCAGATATAATATGTCTTACCCTTTCTCTTTGTTTTTGAATTACAAGGAAAATATAAAAGAACCATTCCATTGTCCTGTAGCTTGTGAATATATCAACACTCTCAACCTGACAGTTGTACCAATATAGGTAAGACAACAGTCTTTGATTCAGCCCCTTTAGTTTTTGTATTTTATTTTGGCTTCTGAATGAGCAATCTGAGTCAGTAACATAGTTTTCAAACTGTATTGACATAGACATACTGCTCAAAACAGGAAAGGAACAATGTTATTCTATTGTTTTGCACCTCCTTTGCTGTGGCTTGCCCTGCAAACAGTGTAGATGAAATTGGAACCATAGAATCATTTAGACTGGAAAACTCCTCTAAGATTGAGTTCAACAGTTAACCCAGCACTGCCAAGCCTACTACTAAACCATGTCCTTAAGTGGCCCATCTAAACTATGTTTAAATACTCTGAGGGATGGTCACTCAATCACTTCTCTGGGGAGCCCATTCCAAGGCTTGACATCCCTTTTGGTAAAGAAATTTTACATAATAACCAATCTAAACCTCCCCGGATGCAACTTGAGGCTATTTTCTCTTGTCTTATTGTTTTTTATTTGGGAAAAAGAGACTGACCCCAACCTCACTACAGTCTTTTCTCAGGTAGTTGTAGAGAGCAATAAATTCCCTCTGGAGCCTTCTTTTCTCCAAGCTAAACAACCTTAGCTTCCTTAGCTGCTTCTCATAAGACTTGTGCTCCAGGATCCTTGCCAGTTCTGTTGCCCTTCTCTGGACATGCCCCATCACATTAATGTCTGTCTTGTAGTGAGAGGCCTAAAATTGAACATGGGATTCAAGGTGTGTCCTCACCAGTGTCAAGTGCAGGGGGACAATCACTTCCCTAGTCCTGTTGGACACACTAGGTCTGATAAAAGTCAGGATGGTGTTGGCCTTTTAGGACACCTGGCCCAGACCTGAAATCAGGTCCTTTTCCACTGGGCATATTTCCAGCTCCTCTTGCCCCAACCTATAGCCCTGCATGGGGTTGTTGTGAGTAGAGGACCTGGCACTTCACCCTACAAAAGCTCATACAACTGGCCTTGGTGCATCAATCCACCTCTTCCAGATCCCTCTGCAGAGCCTTCCTGAACTTCAGCAGATCTACACTCTGACCCAACTTGGCGTCATCTGCAAACTGACTGAGAGTGCACTCATCCTCTCTCCCAGCTTGTCCATAAAGATGTTAAACAGAACTGCCCCCAGTACTGAGCCCTGGGGAACATGACTAGTGACTAGTCACCAACTGAATGTAGCAGCCAGATTGACTGCCATTCTCTGGGACTGGCCATCCACCCTGCCTTTTTAATCCAGTGAAGAGTACACCTGTTCAAGCTGTGAGAAGCCAGTATCTCCAGGAGAATGCTGTAGGAAACAGTGTCAAAGGCTCTAGTAAAACCTAGGTAGTCAACATCCACAGCCTTTCCCTCATCCACTAAGGAGGTTACCTTTCAATAGAAGGAGATCAAGTTAGTAAAGCAGTACCTGCCTTTCCTAAACCCTGTTGGTTATACCTGATCCCGTGGTTGTCCTGTGCATGTCACATACTGGCATTCAAGTTGTTCTGCTCCATTACCTTCTCTGGCATTGAAGGCAGGGTGACAGACCTGTAGTTCCTCAGATCTTCCCTCTAATTCTTCTAGGAGATGTGCATCACATTTTATAATCTCCAGTTCACAAGGGACCTCACCAGTTAGCTGGGACTGCTGGTAAATGGTTGAAAATGTCCCAGTGAGCACTTCCAACAGCTCTCTTGTGTGGATCCCATTAGGCCCCATCAACCTGTGTGTCTAAGTAGTACTGTAGGTCACTGACCATTTACTCTTGGATTAGGGGGCTTCGTTCTGCTTCCCATCCTTTGTCTTTCAGCTCAGGGGACTGGGCAGCCCAAGAACAACTGGTCTTACTGTTAAAGACAGTGACAAAGAAATCATTAAGTACGTCAGCCTTTTCCTCATCCTTTGTCACTATGTTTCTCTCCACATCCAATAAAGGATGGAGATTCTCCATAGCCCTCCTTTGGCTATTGATGTATTTATAGAAACTTTTTTGTTTGTTTTTTTTATGACAATAACCAGACTAGTTTTAGCTGGGCTTTGGCCATTCTAATTTTCTCTGTATACAACCTCACAAGATCCTGGTAGTCTGACTGAGTGTGCTACCCCATCTTCCAAATTTGATAAACTCTCTTTTTTCCCGCTGAGTTCCAGCCAAAGCTTTCTGTTCAGCCAGGCAGGTCATCTTCCCCATTGGCTTGTCATTTGTCACATAGGGACTACATGATTCTTCACCTTTGACATTCTGGACATTCTCAAAGAATGTCCAGGCTTCCTGAATTCTTTTGCCTTTCAGGACTGTCTCTAGAGGGACAGCTGTGATGGAAGATTAAAGGACCTTGCTAGCACAACATCCCTCAAATATTGGCATGCTGCCCCCAGGCTGATCTCTAATGAGCCTGGTTTAATCCATTCAAATCTAGTTTAAAGCGTCCAATGTGCTCTACTACCTCCTGTGCAAAGATTCTTTTTCCCCTTTAAGAAAGTTTCAGCACCCTTCCTGCATACCCTCCCTTGGAAACTCCTATGGAAACTGCTGCCCCATTGACACACCATGCCCTGTCTGTCTGCCCTGGTCCCTAACACTCCCAAGGGATTTCTTTTATATTCGAGGATTGTGGAGTGTGTTCCCCATCACTGCTACAGGCCTTGCCTAGGTCTTGTCAGCCACTATTGCATGAACCATTGGGCCCTGGCAGGTCTCTCCACTCCCCTGAGGTTCCTCTGGTTCAGGAAACCCGCTTGTTCAGAGTGATAGATCACCCCACTGCTGATCATACCTGCACTGGGGCTGCTCACCTCATCACTTTGACCTTTACTATTGTAATGTGTGTACTATGTGTGTCAATTCTTGCATTGTGCATTGAAGTGACATATGGAGGTCTAGATGAATCTTTTAGAGTAGATGGTAAACATAACACAATGATGCAAATACTTCTGGGTATTTAAACAATCACACTAGCTAGCTTCCTTTAATTAAGTACATACACGTTTCTAAGATACATGCATACACACTTACAAGTTTCTATACAATACAAATCACAATCAATACCTTGAAAGTGAGGAGGGCAATTTGTGATCTCTTCTGCACAGTATAAAATTATGATGTTAATCCTCTATCTTGGCAAGTTGTCTCTTTATTTTTGATATTTTTTTATTTTCAGTAAAAATTTGTTTTGTATGTGTTTCTAATGTTCTTAAAACTCTTATTAATTTCAATATAACAGTACAGAATACAAACCCAGTTATACGCACAGGTTGGGGTAGGACAGACCATTTTCAGAGGGTTTACAGAAATGAACGTAACCACTGCAAATATTTAGCTAGATGTTTTGAAGTACCTTATACTCATGAATGCAAAAAAACTTGAGAGACATAAAATACTGTTGGACTGGACTCTATGAAGTTAAAGTAAATTGAAACAATATTCCAATAAATCATTCTTGTCCATTATTAATTCCTTTCCTTTCACATGTTCTCTTCTCTTCTGTACTCTCAATAAGTATTGATGAACCCAAAGGTCTCTTTTGTAGCACCAGTTTGTATTCAGTTATAAATTCAGTGTCCTTTTTTTTTCCCCCCTATCTCCTTTCCATGTTTTGTCCTTCCTTTCCACATTTTAGATATCTGGAAAACATGAAAAGATGAATATGTGCCTAATGTCACTCTTAATATCTTGGGGTTTACTACACATGTGTCAACATCATTCATGAACCCGGGGCTGCTAAAGAATCTAGACTTTTATGAAAACTTGAGATAAAATGTAGTGGCACAGCTTCTGTGTGAATTCTATTTTTTGTTGTGTTTAAACAGATTAAGATTCAAGTTTATTAGGTGTTGCAGACATCACCTTTGACTTTTTGAAAGCTCTGCCTTGAATATGAATCATTTAATCCTAACAGATAAAGTAATCCTTGTTGATATGAGGTCATGACCTGTATAGAGATCACAGCTATGTGATGTTTCAGAATATCCTTGCTGAGGATAAAATTTGTATGTTTTGCTAAGAAATTGATGTAAAAGTAAAAAAAAAAAATCTTTTAAATATTACAAATAACTAAATTATAGAAAAATATATCCAGATGCGTGAGCTATACTACTGCTCTCTGTTATTAGTCAATTAAAGTATGAAACATGGAAATTCTTCAATTTACCTAAAACATAAGTCATTAATAGCACTCCAGCACTTTTTGAGTTTTGGGGTCTTCCACTGCTCTTATGCTGTATGCAACTTGAAGGTGAGATAAATGCATATATTCCTTTTTTAAACATTTTGCCAATTTGGTGCCCTGGTGTGCCAAGGTATCCAAATCTTAATAGTTCCTGATCAGTACAGATGTGCATTAATCTCCCAGGAAGCAGAACAACAATATTTCATTTAGTAATATTTCTATGCATGTTAAAGATTTACAATATCTATAGCAGACAAAAGATTTGTGAAGCACCAGGCAGTGAGCATTCAGATAAAGCATTTAGTTTATTGCTAGAAGTCTTGTAATTATCCTCTAAAGCTCTTCACATCCTGAAACTGAATATTCAGAGTTTAATATCAAATATCTTCAAGGAATCATCTTGAATATGACCTTGGACACCAACTGAGGTTCCATATTTTAAAAGTGATGGCTAAATGATAGATAAATAGTAAGAAAAATATTTTGACGGAAAAAGTAAATCTGAGAAGAACAGCCACGTGTCATACTGGTCCCAAAGTGAGGGCGACAAGTAAAAATTTAGTAGAGATATAAATCCAAGGAAAACAAAATGGTCTAGCTCTTGGAATTTGTGGTATTCTGATACACTTTTCTGAAATGCATCCTGTTCTGGAAGACAGAAGATACTACTGTGACATAGTATCAGTGTATGAGCAAGAAATGCAGGAGATAGAAGGAAATAAACTGTCCAGAAACAACAATGCTAATGCAGTGTACCAGGATAAGCTGCCTGTTATTATGCTCAAATAGTCTAATTTACTAGCCTTCTCCATTCACCTTTCTAACAGATGGAACAGCAAGATCAGAGAAACTGGGGTTTTGAAGAGTTATGTTGTTAATAAGATGAATTGACAGTCAATTGCAGTACACTTAGGTTCTTGTGCAGAAGTACTCAAAGGATAACACAAATTCTTTTTCCATATCTCCTAACAGTGATCTCAAACTGCAATGTATGTATTTAGCTCTGGACAATTTTCTTATATCAAAGCTAAACAGTCTCATAAATACCTCACCTTTTATGAGAAACCTAGAGGTTCTGAGTTTGTACAGACATGTCCATTCTTAATTGAATTAGCCATAATTTATTTTGAGTACCAGGATAAATCATAAATCTTAATGGTTGAAAACCAAGCAAATCTAGCTTAAGAATTTTGGATGCCCTGGGCACAACACTGGAACTTCTGTTCTTAGTACATGATGAATGAACTATATGTTATGTAAAAATTAAGAAAGTACAGTCAGTTTAACTGCATGTTCTGCTCATGCTCAGGAGTGTTATGAAAATATGCTTAGTAGTTGTTTTCCTGGAAGTTTGAGGATCTGTTCTGCTAAATATTTGGAAAAGTGCCCAGTTACAGAAAAGAGACAGTCCCATAAGACTGTCCTAAGGGATATGGAGTTTTGTGATATACAAGAAATCTCATTATGTGGGAAAACTAGCAATGCTAGCTGGTCAAGGACCCTTGAAGGACTTTTCAAGTGATAGAGGATTGGGACTGGTTGCTTAAAAGCCATATTATTGGTAGTACCTAAAGAATTAAGGATTTTCTACTGGATTTTAAGGTCCTTTCTTAGTTATCAAATTATGATTTTCTAAAGAAATCTAGTTTACATGATTAAAAACATATGTAGGGACAAAAAAAAATCCTATTTTATTGGATTTCATAGATATTTTATAGAAAGTTGCAATAAACCATGTCACTGTTTTACTGGGTTTGTGTTACAGGGTTTTGGTAGTGGTGGGGCTACAGGAGTGACTTCTCTGATCAGCTGCTAGAAGCTGATAGAGCCAATGTCAGCTAGCTCCAAGACAGACCCACCTCTAGTCAAATCTGAGCCCATCAGCAATACTGATACTGTCTCTGGGATAACATAAATAAGAAGAGGAGCAATTGTAGCCTGAGCAAAGGAATCTTCTCCCTAAGGATGAAGGAACATGACAGACAATGTGTGATGAACTAAATACAACCCCCATTCCCCAGCCCTCTGCACCACTGAGGGGAAGTGGTATATAATTTGGGACCAAAACTATCTCAGGAAGAAAGGAGGGATGGAGGGAAAGTGTTTTAAGCTTTGGTTTTATCTCTCATTGTTTACCTTGATTTGATTTGTAACAAATTAAATGGATTTTCCCCAGTCAAGTCTGTTTTGCCCATGATGGTAATCAGAGATTGAACTCCCCATGTCTTTCTCTTGACCCATAAGCCTTTTGTCACTCTTTCTCTGCACTGTCCAGCTGAGGAGGGAAGTGATAGAGTGGCTTTGGTGGGCAACTGCCATCCAGATGGTGTCAATTCCCCTGTCCTAGTTTCAGCAAGGATATAGTTAATTTTCTTCCTAGTAGATGGTACAGTTGCTTTGCACTTAATATGAGATTAATGTTCATAACTTACTGATGTTTTGGTTGTTGCTTTGTAGTGTTTGCCCTATGTTAAGGACTTTTCAGTTTCTCATTGTCTTCTGGTGCACAAGAGGCTGAGGGAAGCATAGGTGGGACAGCTGACCTGAACTGGTCAAAAGGGTATTCTCTACTATAGAATGTCATGCCCTGTGGAATGGCAGAATTTGACTGGAAGGAGCCAGTCGTTTGGGGATGGTCTGGGTATCAGTCAGCAGGTGGTGAGCAATTTTAATAGAGCATTTTATTTTGCTTAGGTTTTCATTTTTATTTTTTTAATTGCTATTGGTAGCTGTTGTAGTATTTTATTATAATTATTATTATTATATTTTACTTTGTTTCAATTATTAAGCTNTGACATAGTATCAGTGTATGAGCAAGAAATGCAGGAGATAGAAGGAAATAAACTGTCCAGAAACAACAATGCTAATGCAGTGTACCAGGATAAGCTGCCTGTTATTATGCTCAAATAGTCTAATTTACTAGCCTTCTCCATTCACCTTTCTAACAGATGGAACAGCAAGATCAGAGAAACTGGGGTTTTGAAGAGTTATGTTGTTAATAAGATGAATTGACAGTCAATTGCAGTACACTTAGGTTCTTGTGCAGAAGTACTCAAAGGATAACACAAATTCTTTTTCCATATCTCCTAACAGTGATCTCAAACTGCAATGTATGTATTTAGCTCTGGACAATTTTCTTATATCAAAGCTAAACAGTCTCATAAATACCTCACCTTTTATGAGAAACCTAGAGGTTCTGAGTTTGTACAGACATGTCCATTCTTAATTGAATTAGCCATAATTTATTTTGAGTACCAGGATAAATCATAAATCTTAATGGTTGAAAACCAAGCAAATCTAGCTTAAGAATTTTGGATGCCCTGGGCACAACACTGGAACTTCTGTTCTTAGTACATGATGAATGAACTATATGTTATGTAAAAATTAAGAAAGTACAGTCAGTTTAACTGCATGTTCTGCTCATGCTCAGGAGTGTTATGAAAATATGCTTAGTAGTTGTTTTCCTGGAAGTTTGAGGATCTGTTCTGCTAAATATTTGGAAAAGTGCCCAGTTACAGAAAAGAGACAGTCCCATAAGACTGTCCTAAGGGATATGGAGTTTTGTGATATACAAGAAATCTCATTATGTGGGAAAACTAGCAATGCTAGCTGGTCAAGGACCCTTGAAGGACTTTTCAAGTGATAGAGGATTGGGACTGGTTGCTTAAAAGCCATATTATTGGTAGTACCTAAAGAATTAAGGATTTTCTACTGGATTTTAAGGTCCTTTCTTAGTTATCAAATTATGATTTTCTAAAGAAATCTAGTTTACATGATTAAAAACATATGTAGGGACAAAAAAAAATCCTATTTTATTGGATTTCATAGATATTTTATAGAAAGTTGCAATAAACCATGTCACTGTTTTACTGGGTTTGTGTTACAGGGTTTTGGTAGTGGTGGGGCTACAGGAGTGACTTCTCTGATCAGCTGCTAGAAGCTGATAGAGCCAATGTCAGCTAGCTCCAAGACAGACCCACCTCTAGTCAAATCTGAGCCCATCAGCAATACTGATACTGTCTCTGGGATAACATAAATAAGAAGAGGAGCAATTGTAGCCTGAGCAAAGGAATCTTCTCCCTAAGGATGAAGGAACATGACAGACAATGTGTGATGAACTAAATACAACCCCCATTCCCCAGCCCTCTGCACCACTGAGGGGAAGTGGTATATAATTTGGGACCAAAACTATCTCAGGAAGAAAGGAGGGATGGAGGGAAAGTGTTTTAAGCTTTGGTTTTATCTCTCATTGTTTACCTTGATTTGATTTGTAACAAATTAAATGGATTTTCCCCAGTCAAGTCTGTTTTGCCCATGATGGTAATCAGAGATTGAACTCCCCATGTCTTTCTCTTGACCCATAAGCCTTTTGTCACTCTTTCTCTGCACTGTCCAGCTGAGGAGGGAAGTGATAGAGTGGCTTTGGTGGGCAACTGCCATCCAGATGGTGTCAATTCCCCTGTCCTAGTTTCAGCAAGGATATAGTTAATTTTCTTCCTAGTAGATGGTACAGTTGCTTTGCACTTAATATGAGATTAATGTTCATAACTTACTGATGTTTTGGTTGTTGCTTTGTAGTGTTTGCCCTATGTTAAGGACTTTTCAGTTTCTCATTGTCTTCTGGTGCACAAGAGGCTGAGGGAAGCATAGGTGGGACAGCTGACCTGAACTGGTCAAAAGGGTATTCTCTACTATAGAATGTCATGCCCTGTGGAATGGCAGAATTTGACTGGAAGGAGCCAGTCGTTTGGGGATGGTCTGGGTATCAGTCAGCAGGTGGTGAGCAATTTTAATAGAGCATTTTATTTTGCTTAGGTTTTCATTTTTATTTTTTTAATTGCTATTGGTAGCTGTTGTAGTATTTTATTATAATTATTATTATTATATTTTACTTTGTTTCAATTATTAAGCTGTTCTTCTCTCAACCCACGAGTTGGGTTTTTTTTTCCTTGATTCTCCTCACCATCTCACCAGTCGAAGAAGAGTGAGTGAGTGAGTGGATGCATGGTACTTGGTTACCAGCTGAGGTTAGACCAGAACATCACACCACCTAAGTAATAAAAAGGGCATTAGCTTTCAGTACATCTACTCTCAGCTCATCACACATTCTTGGAAAATCAGCTGGCCACTGCAGTATTGATAATTAAGAAAGTAACTGCAACCTTGAAATCTCTGAAGAGATTGGTTAGCCTAAACAAAGTGAAACTTGAAAAGGTACATAATATTTATGTTCCCATCTGTTATGAACAAGTATGAACCAGGTCTCAGTTGAAATAAACTGACAGATGCTTTAATTTCTAGTGATTTTTTCCAACATTTGAAATTGTTACTTTGAGAAATTACTCAGTGTCAAAATAGTAGGTGTGTATGCTGTTTTCCTTACAATGAAATAACCACATAAAATAATCTGTGTATCTTGGTAAAATAAACAGGCACAGCTAAGACTCTGCCTGTTAGTAAAGAACTCTTTAATGAAAATTTCTAAGGATTAAGCATGAAATCAACAATTTTGAGAAAATCTCCTCTTGCATTCTGAAGTCCTGGAAATGGTACCCCTCAGCCTTGATCCCAGGATGCAGAGAATTATTACAACGTATTCCACTTGTGGTGGTTGGGGAACAAAAAAGTATTAAAGTGCCTCACAGTAGGGTGCTGTGAAAGTTCAGGTTGGCTCTCTGCCAACAGCCAAACCTCACAAGAATGATTCCCCCCTCCCTCTCCCAAAATGGCAAAAAGCAGCAAGAGAAAATTGAAGGAATATATATATATATTTACATATATTAAATTTATATACTAGGCACAACAAGACAGGGACCCCCAAACCACCCCAGTAAGGGACAAGGGAAGGGAAAGGGGAGAGTGAGACAAAATAGGGAAAAAATAAGACAAAACAAATATATATACAATCTAAATTCAGAAATTAACTCAGTAAATAACAAATACAATAGTAAATTCAATACTTTCCTTAGAAAGGCAGATTCTTAACCTTTGCCGCCGGCCCAGGCAAAACAACCCCCAGAGCAGGCCTCGCTGAACACAGATAAGCCAGGCCCAAACACCGGGAGCTCGTCAGCGTGCGAGCCTGAGAAGGAAAAGAAAGCAAAAAAGAGAAAGAGCACACCTCCTCCTTCGGTTTATATACACCTGATTACGTAAAGAGATGGGATGGAATACTTCCTAGATCTTGACCCTGGTTACCAAGAAAGGCCTACAAAAAACAACCCATCACAGGTGCTTCCTCCATTGGGATAATGTCTTGGGATTATGTTTGTTGTTTAAATCTTCTGAAGAAAAATCATTAAATATTACTTATCACTATTAACAGTACTTTTATTCCCTGCCTTTAAATGAGTAATCTGAAGGAAAAAAAAGAACACAAAAATTCTGTGATCTGTAACAAAATAAAATTCCTACCATCTTATTTTCATCTTTTTTCTCAGTGCTTTTGCAATATATGGAGTTAGTAAAAAGGAAAAAAAAGTCCAGAAATGACTGACATCAAACATAACTCAATGTTCAGTCAGTGACATACCATGCACATTGTGTTAACACAGATTGTAATTACTTTCTCACCAAATGGTGTGCCAGATCTTTTCACTGAATAAATGTATGCAAGTGATGTGCCATCATGCTATCACTGCCAATTTAATAGGTGTCTCTTTTGGAGAGAGAAAGAAAAGTGAAGATATTTAACTCATTTCTTTGAATTTTCACATTCAGTATTGAACAGCTATGTTTACTAGGGAACATGAACATTTATATTAAAAAATTGTACAGCATTAACATCTAAAATGATGATGAACAGGAATTAAAAACAAGAGCTCTGAACCCTAAGAACCTCTGACAGTACTGGGACATTAAATTCCATTCACTAGGAACAGAGAAGAAAGAACAACATAGATGGGATGACCTTGTTGGCTCTCTACCCATCCTTTTCATTAAAAATGAAAGAATAATTAACATTTTTTTTCTCAAATCAGTATTGTGTATTCTTTTTGTCTGGAATCCCTCCTCAGAGGACTATGCTATTTTCACTGTGTGGGCATTGGGTTTCTTTTGTTTTGTTTTGTTTTGGTTGGTTGGTTTTTTTGTGAAACAATCATCAGAAACCTGTGAAGATAAAATAATATTCTAATGCTTATTTTCATGATCCTGCAGTTGACATAGCATTGGTGTGTACTCCTGCACCTTAAAACATATTGTGTCCACAGCATGTAGATTGAACTGTATGAGAAATCTGACACTGGAGCATGACAGGACAGTAAGGGAGTGCAAATGAACAGAAGACAAACAAAAGCTGAGTATAACATGTTAAGATATGTTTGACATCCTATAAGCCAGCAGAGAACAAAATCAAGTGAATTTGGAGACAAAGCAGTAGCAAGCTGTAAAACAGGTTGACTCTGACAGTTTCTGAACAGCCACAAAACCAGTCTCAGTTCTGGTGCCTCTAACTATGATTATGGGATGAATATCAATTTTCTGTAACCTTGTGGGCTGAGAGGAAGAATCTGGGTAGTAAGGGAGTGCCCCAAATGAAATGAGTGCATGAATAAATTAGCTTCACACTGAAAATAACTTTCATTTAACATGAAACAAGGTTTGGGTATTTTGTTTCAGACACTTTCAGTACAAGGAAAGGCAATGGAAATGAGGAGTCTAGACTTCATTTACACTAGACCAATTTCTGCTTTTAGTCTAGTATTTTGGTAACTCAGTTTGTGGAAGACATCTTTTAAATCAATTTTATGTCTGAATCCCACAAAGGCTTAAATTAGAATGCTCAAGAATATTTTGGAACATAAATTTTATTTTGTCAAAATTGATGGAACACTCGACTATCACTCTAACTCAGGACATGCAGTTCAAATGTCCACTTAGGTAAAAGGCTAATTCATTATATTGTAGAGTGTGATGTCTCATTAAAATATTATATATAGTATTCCATTAAAAGTGCCGCTGAATCTAAGAAAGGGGAATGGTAGTGTCCCGTACTCCAAAACTCATTTCAAAAATATGATATTACTTTGGGAAGGTATAATTTGGATTCTTATCTCACAAATCTTCAATAATTCAGTGAACTATCTATACAATGTTTAAAACTGCCTATTTTGGAACATAGAATTTTTCCTAAAACAGATTTTCATTTTTCTCATCTAGACTGTAATCTCAATCTCCATCTAGTTCTGAAAGCAGGGATTGGGTTTCAAGGCTTGAACTACAGCAGATATGTGAGATTCTTGGCTTTTAAAAAATACACCTTTGCATGAGTTTTTTTTTGATCCTCTCCATTTTAACACACAAGGAAAAAACTTTGTGAAAATATCTGCTGTTATTTTCTTTTCAAAGACAAGACGAGTGTCATGGGTTCGACCTTGGCAAAATGCCAAACCTCCTCAAGACCCGCGCTGTTCCAGTGAAAGGAGGGAGAAAAAAAACCCTGAAACTGGAAAGAACTATATACATATATTTACAGGAAAATTACAATACATATACGTACAAATATAAGAAAAAACAACAATAACTTCATCCAGAGCTGTCCACCCCAATAACACACAGATTCCACCACCCAAAACCCACACGGAAAAAAAACTAAGCATGTTTCTCTGAAAGAGCACCCAGCAAAGTAATATCAAACAAAAGTATTTACTTCCCAGAGACCAGAACTGCTGTGGGCATCTCGGCAGGGAAACGGCCAGGCCTGTCGCTCTGGGAGCAGCAACAGGGAGTCCTCACCACCACACGGCACGGAGAGAGGTAGAGCAAGAGAGCGAGGATACCTCCCCCACTGGATTTATACTCGACTTGATGTCAGATGATATGAAATACCTCTTTGGTTGC
>VXBX01000113.1:145767-156635 GCA_013400415.1 Scytalopus superciliaris | reverse complement strand
AATATCAAACAAAAGTATTTACTTCCCAGAGACCAGAACTGCTGTGGGCATCTCGGCAGGGAAACGGCCAGGCCTGTCGCTCTGGGAGCAGCAACAGGGAGTCCTCACCACCACACGGCACGGAGAGAGGTAGAGCAAGAGAGCGAGGATACCTCCCCCACTGGATTTATACTCGACTTGATGTCAGATGATATGAAATACCTCTTTGGTTGCCTAAGTCAGGTGATACTTGCCCCTCTGAATCTACGGAGTGCCCCATGGCCCAAAAACCTGAGGCCTGCTAAATTTGGTTTCAGGCCTAACTAAACTAAGGCCTTAATCTAAGTTTTGGGGGTTTATCCAACCCATCACAACGAGCATACATTATGGGAAACAAAATGTGATTAAGAATGTTTTATGAAGTACAAAGTCAGAAGACTCTAGTTTCACTTATAAGAGACCACAAGATACTACTAAACAGTATTCTCAAATTTAATTATTTCATTGTGTTATTATTTTTCATAGAAACCATACATTTTGCAGTTAAGTATTGCAAAGGCAGCTTTAGCATGCTCAAGGTTTTGATAATTTCAGGCAATGTAATTCCCGAAGAGTTTCCATGGTTTCTTTACTTTCCTGGCATTAATTGCAATGAAAAATGAAGACACTGGCAAACAGCTCTCCTTCACAAGTTTCTTCCCTAAACTCACAGAAATTTTGAGNTTTTTTTTTTTTTTAAATTTGTCCAATCAAAATATGTCTCCATTGTTTTGGATAACTGATACAGTGTTTTTTATTTTATCTGCTGTTTTTAGCATAAGCCATTTAAAAGCTGATTACTTTATTTCTAACTAGTCTGTACTTTCGGAGTTTTTTTAAATTTTCTTCTTTCTAAAATGACCGGTATTGTTCTGTGTATCTTCTGTAAAGAAAAACCTGACACAAATTGAAGTGGTGTAATTAGATACATATGAGCCATATGTGAGTAAAAAGAAAAATAATCTTTTACTCTACAATTTTTCTGTTATTTATACAAGTGAAATTTAAAGATCAAATTAATAACTAGATCAATTTAAGCCTTTGAGTGTATATTCATTTATCTGAGAAGAACTTAGTACCCACTGAGTAAAGCTGAAAAACTGAACATGAAAATTTACCAGAGAAATATGAAAACTACAACGGAGACTTTAGATTAATAATCTAAAAACCCCCTATTTGAATAAACTTGTGATTCAGCTTTGAAGTTAGTCTACAACACTTAAAATGCATATTCTGAATGATTCAGTGTAAACATACACAAATTAAATTCAGACCAGAAATACCTTTTTCCTTTTAGTTCTCTACTTTTTATTTTTGTGTTTGTTTGGGGTGGAGGGTGGGGGGTGGGGGTTGTTTCTTGGTGGTTTTTGTTTCCTTGTTTTGTTTAGGTGCTTTTTTGTTTGGTTGTTGTTTCATTTTGGTTTTGTATAAGAAAGATTTAAAGCTTTCTAACCACCTGTAATTGATAAAGTAATATTTATATGCAAATGAATATTATGTGTAAAATCTCAGGAAGAATTGTGAAGCCTGAGTAATTTTTTTCTTTGTACTTTGTATCAATAAATCAGGTTCTTTATTGTTGGGGGATCTTGGGGATTTTGTCTTCTATGGTATTGATTACATAAACCTTCCTGAACTTTATTCCTCTGTAGAGTTTTAGTTTATCTTTTTTTCCTCCACTCAAGTTTGACATCTATACTGGACATTAGCTTTAAGTGCATTTAGAGTCCTTAATAGCAGATCAATGAGTTGAGTAGTAAATAAGCTCGGGTTGTCATCTCTGGAGATCTTTTACGATTTGAAGCATTTACATTTGTTTTTCTTAAGAAGTCAATCTCAATTCAAAAACAAGATACATTGATTTTGTCTAAGATATTGTCAGGTCTGATGATAAATATCTGTGCTACTTTCAGTAGTCCAAATGAAAGAAAAGAGCCTAGATTTGTTTCCTTTAGGAACAAAGTCAGCACTCTTGCTATGTTTAGATTTTTTTGGATTTTTTCTTTTTTTTTAAGTGGATTTAATGTTGGTGAAAAGTTCTTGGCAATTCTAAACAATAAAGTCCTCCAAAGGAATTACTCTAATAAAAGCAATACCATAAAAAAACTATTGTAAGCTTAGCTTTGTATCAGCCACTTTATGTGTTCAGTTGATCTATGACATAGCTTCAAAATCTTTCATGGAATTTTTTTTTTCTCTCCCTTACCAACCCGGGGGTATGCGAGCTGGAGCCCATTCCCCATTACCTGCTCCTAGAACCAACTAACAAAAGGATGGCTGATAGCTTTGTGTTCCAATGTAATGGCTGGGGAGGACTGGGGGAGATGGGGTAGGGCAAGAAGAGAAGTTTTTCAGGGTTTTCTGCCACACTTCTTTGCTCCATCTGTGGTGCGGGTGCCAGCCACTGTTTGCTGTGCTGGTGGAAGTACTTGGAGGGAGCTTCGTTGTCTCAGAACCCCAACTCCATGTGCCCCTGTGCTGTTCTTTGGAGAGAGAGAGCAGTCGCTGCAACTTGGATTTGCTACAGACCCCTTGAGGGATGATGCCACCTGCAGAGATGTTGCTAACCCCCTACCCTCCCTGAACCTTTTGGACAAAGGAAAGGTTGCCTACAGGAAGGGTCTCATCATGTNGACATCTTAGTTTTCTTTTAAATTAAGACACTACTGGTAGTGTAACTTAAATATGAAGTAAACTGCCAACTGTTAAGAGGAGGATATTATTCTTCCCATTTGGTGATGAAGAGCTTTTGAACAGAAAAAGTGAAACTGTTTCCTGGATTTCACAGAAGAAATCAATAGAAAACCCAGGAATTAAACCTGTGTCTGGATTTGGAATCCAAGTGACCTGGATTTCATTGAGGTGACAAAATTTTCCTGGTAACCTGAAACATTATTTAGGCAGCTCAGTGAGGTCCTGAAGGGAAGGTGGGGGGTGGAATAAAAGAGACACACTCCAGGAAGCGAGNTCACCATCTGTGCCTTGCTGGAGTTTGTGAGTGAATTTTATGGCCACTGCCTCCTGAGGAACGGCATTGCTACCTGCTAACTGCATTGAAGGGAGCAGAGAAAGGATTTGAGCTGTTTGAAAGGTTTTGGCTACCGTGTTACAGTTTGTGCTGTTCTGGTTTTTTNAATAGGGTCGGGGGGCTGGGTTCTGACCCCAGGAGCACCCTGGGAAGGTTTTGGGCAAAGGGTCTGGGCCAGCCTAAGCCATACAAGGCAAGACCCTTCAAAACTGGGAACACAAAGGCAAGTATATACCATATAAGGAAATGGTACCCTGCTGCAAACAGGGACCAATCAGGGATGGCTTACAGGCCATGAGGGATGGAAGATTCCAGCAGGGACACCAAAGTGTTGCACAGCAGTGAAATAAAGAAAAAAGATGTAACATTGCAAAATCTTGAAACAGGACAGAACTCCCAAGTCACAGGCTGTCCCTATGCATATTAACAGTCTATGTAACAGCAAAGTGCAACATCCATCACAGGTCTGTGTCCCTGAGGGAGCTTCTCCATTGCTGGTAGTCATCTCCTCCGACAGCTGAGTGCATAATGTTCCTACACTGCCAGAGCTGGGGTAATTTATGGAGAGGCAGCTTGCTGCACTGATGCCTAGTACAGTTCCTGTAACCAAAGATAAGGGCCGTCTTCATAGAATCAGTGATAAAAAAATAACAATGGATGTTGATCAAAGTTCAGTAATGATTAATGAAACAAATATTCCCTAAGGACAAAAAACTCCCACAGAAATCCAAAAAACTGTAACTGGAGCTTGATGATTTATTAGAGAACAAATCACAGCAATGCCCACTGGTGAGACTCATGGCTGCATGTCAGTGAAGCTCTTGATTTTATGTTGAGGTACAGGTGATGTTCTCAAAGACAAAGCAAAGAAGATAAGCTTTTATTCCTCCTGACTTACCTTTGGAGTGGACTAAACCTAGTAGATGTTTTGAAAGAATCCTAGCCACCCTTTTTTTTTTTTTTTTTTTCCCCAGCATCACCCATTTGAATCTGTCCTTTTATAGTGATTTTTTTATTTTCAGTTTGCAATCTGAAAACTAGTAAATACAGCATACAAATTAAATTTGTCTTGATCTTTTCTGCATTACAAAGCAAACAAACTCACTCTCTCAGCATTACTTTGTCTTTCCCTGTTTTTGTTCTTCCTGGTCTAAACTTTTGGGGCAGAGACTGTCATAATTGTGTGTTGTACCATGCTGAATTGGTTGTCACACTTCAACAAATAAGAAATCAGCAACCCTAAACTCGTGGAAATTATTATTATTATGACATAATTCATCAAATTGTTTGACAAACATTATCCAGCCAGGCCTTATGATAAGCAACATTTATTGCTTGAATCCTAATTATTTCAAAGGTATAAAAAGCTGTGTTTCCCATAGCAACATGGGAAGAATTACACAGGTGTCATATAATGAAACATCTCTGTTGTAGTTTAGGACTTTTTTAGATTCAGGAGCAAAGAAAATGCTTTCCAATTATGGGTAAAAGAAGATTCATCTTCCTACTAATTTGGCACAAATGGAAAGGTTAGGCTTTTAATTGCTTCAAAGAACAAATTGGACTAATACAGTAAGAATAAAAGAGCAGGCCCTCAGAGAGCTGTTGTAAAGAGCAATGCAGTCTCTAATTTTGTATTAAGCAAAAGTAATCAAAAGACATTTATACAGAAATAAACAGAGCTGTGAGCAATCTGTTTCCACTCGGTGTGCTTAGACCTTAAATCTCAATCCATTGAAACTGGTTTTATGTGATAAGTATTCTAGAGCAAACACACAGCAGGTGCTTGCCATTGAAGTTTGAAGTTGACTTTTATGCTTCTTCTCAGAGGAGCAGCAGACTGTGGTTCAGCTCTTTGTAGGTTCATGGGAGGTAGGAAAGAAAGCAAACACAAGAAATCATTTTCAGGTGTCCTGCACAAGACCTAACCTTGTATGTGCAACCCTTTCAAGTACTGCTCATGCAAGTTCCATTTGAGGTGTTACATTGGAGGAGGGAGAAGCTGTGGCCTCTGCTGTTTATGTGCAGACCCAGTCGGTGAAGGGCTCTTCTCTAGGAGCTCAGGTGCCAATATAGCTCTTTACTAATTTTTCATTTTTCTTCAGCTCACATTCAGACTTTCTGTTGTTCTACTCTTTAACTTATCTCTTTATAGAAGAGAATGCTCCAATATCAGGAAGATAAATGAGATGTTTCATTGGAACAACTTACAGGTTTTTGAGTCCTATTCTTATCCTTGAAAAGGGTTACTACAGTCATATCATGTGTCTCCTGACCTCATGCAGATGGAAGATCTATTTCTGATTGTATTTAGTATGAAATGCAGAAAATAAAATAATATTTCAGATTATGAGTTCTGATGAACAGGTGCCCTCCCCTAACTGATAACTAACTGCTTTCTATTTCTTTTTGTTCCTCCATACTATCAGAAAGAAATCTTTAACTTTTTTTTTTTTCAGTGTCATTTACAAGCCTTTTAGGGTCCTATGTTTACAGAGCACTTCATGTGGAATTTGTGGGTGTTGGTGATTGATACCCAGATGCAGAATTGGCTGCCTTTGGTCTGCACTTGATGTATTTAAAAATTCCAGGCTCCTCAGTCTTCCCCATATGTTCCCTTCATATATTGAAAACTAAGAATAAAGCAGATTTAGGAGAGAAACAAGATGTACGGTAAAATAGAAGTTTGTTTCTTGGTTTATGTAATATATTTATAGACTCTTTTGTAAGAGTCTTTTGAGCCATGTGGACAAAGCACCTCTTCAGAAAGCTAATGATTGTTGTGTGAAGTTTCATTCCTCATTTGTCATTGTGGTCTTTGCTCTAAGAGTCAATCTTCTTGCTTGCTTACTTGGTAAGGTGGATGACTGGTTTGCTAGAGATCCAGGACGATACTTATCAGTGGCTACAAAGACTTTAATACTTTCTTAATCCGAGCCAGTTTCTGTGCCTTACTTCCACAGCTGTAAAGTAGAAATAATATCAGAGCTTTACTTCAGAAGGGTGATGTGAAGACAATCATGTTAAAATCTGTGAGGCATTTAGTTATGACAGTAATGACAGTTCAGAATCATATAGAAAATTTAGACAAATTGAGCTCTCCCTTTTCAGTGACATTTCGTTCTTTCAATTTTTTAATTTAAAAACAATTGTGATGAAAGTATATGATTTTTCTCTTCTGAAAAAGTTAGCAATATTCATGGACAGGTCTATGAGCTTGTATCCAGGCTGATAAAAAAGAAAGATCAATAAGATTAACATCATGTTATATGAACCTGTGATGGGTTGTTTTTTGTAGGCCTTCCTTGGTAACCAGGGTCAAGATCTAGGAAGTATTCCATCCCATCTCTTTACGTAATCAGGTGTATATAAACCGAAGGAGAAGGTGTTCTTGCTCTTTTTTTTTCTTTTCCTTCTTGGGCTCGCACGCTGACGAGCTCTCGGTGTTTGGGCCTGGCTTATCTGTGTTCAGCGAGGCCTGCTCTGGGGGTTGTTTTGCCTGGGCCGGCGGCGAAGGTTAAGAATCTGCTTTTCTAAGGAAAGTATTGAATTTACTATTGTATTTGTTATTTACTGAGTTAATTTCTGAATTTAGATTGTATATATATTTGTTTTGTCTTTTTTTTTTCCCTATTTTGTCTCCCTCTCCCTTTTCCCTTCCCCTTGTCCCTTATTGGGGTGGTTTGGGGGTCCCTGTCTTGTTGCGCCTAGTATATAAATTTAATATATGTAAATATATATTTATTCCTTCAATTTTCTCTTGCTGCTTTTTGCCGTTTCGGGAGAGGGAGGGGGGAATCATTCTTGTGAGGTTTGGCTGTTGGCAGAGAGCCAACCCGAACTTTCACAGAACCTACAATAAAGAAATTCCAGATGACCTGTGGGGCAAGTGCAGAGATATTCTAATGATATGACACTACTTGCCAGTAAAGTCATTAACCCCATAACAATACTACAAGTCCTCTTATATTAGAAGAAATTTTCTGTGATTCTTTTAGGAGCTGGCTATACAAATAACAGTCCCATTTTACTTCACTGGAGCTCATCTTATTTGGCATAATTTTTTTTTTATATCAAAGTTATTCTTGGTTGGAAAGATATAAAACATACTTCAGTTAATGTCTCCTAATATATCAAGACAGGTAGAGTATATCACACTTTACAAGATACTTGTCTTCAGGAGGTACACAGTCTATCTTAATTGCCTTGTCTTAGATAAAGTATACATCCATATGCTGCCATGAGGCTGTGGGAAATTATGCTTTCACAATTGCTAAATAAAAAATCAAACACCTTACATTTGGAAGAACAAGGAGAAAGAAGTGCAAGAGGAGCTCAAGGGCACTAACGTGGGGAAGGTTGGAAGGTGAAGAAAGAGGATTGGTAACAATCTAAGCATCAGAAACTTGATGGAATAGATTTCATGCATTTCTACACAAAGCTTCTTTCTTCAGTGCATCTTGATGCTTTTGCATTGAAATGTTCTTAACCTCCTCTATTTGCCTTTGAGGATCATAGTGACCCTAGAAACAGGAGAAGTAATACATTTTACTGAGTGACATGAACATCTCTTGTATTTGTAACTCTAAGCTATGTGAGGGTTACATGCTAGTGGCAGACATTGCAAGAATCCTGGGGAGTACTGGTGAGGAGTTTTTGCAAGCAGTTGGCTGCTCTTGGGCTTGGGTGAAGGACTTCTCACTTGTNTTTTTTTTTTTTTTTTGATACAACACAGGTGGGAAGGCCAAGGAGAAGAATATCTGTCATGGAAATGTTTAGTTCTTCTCCTGTTGTTCTGATATCCATTTCTAAGATGTGTATTGTCTCCTCTCCTGCTGCAGCCAAAGACTGTAATGCTTGGACAGCCTGACAACTGTACTGAAAACCAGAGAATTTTCAGTTCTGCTCTTTCGTTACTTTTACCAAGTGGATACTGCTTGTATGAATCTTCATTTTGTAAATATTGTTTTTTCATCAATTTTGTCCCAAGGCCAGTTTGGTTCTTTCTTCTATATAAAATCTTAATGCATCACACCTACAAATAAATCCTGTGAATATAATTATCAATCTGAAGTTTAGAGTGAATCAATATCCTTCACTAACTAGCTGATTGTAACTTGCAACTTAGTGATTTTTTTTTCCATTCATTTTGATATCTTGAGAGAATAATATTGAAATATTTTGGTCTAAATGTCTGCTGCCATAGAGATGATGTCAAGAAGTCTGTTAAAGTTCATGCTTATTATGATAATCTTAAATAGATGTTGCAATAACAGTAAAAAGGTGTTCATATAATCTGAAAAGCTTATTTTTTCAATAAACTAATACACTAGATTTTACATATTAATTTTACTAGGGATGTTAAGGCATTACTGTATTTTTCTGTTAGTTTGTAACTGTGGAAGATCTTTTTCCTGGGGGTAGCAGTCAATTGTATATGGTTGATGAAAAATCCGAAGTGATAGTCTATAACAAATTGTGTTATAATCTTTTTCATTTTACAAGCAAATAGATTTTACAGGGAACTATAATTTTAACTTTACATGCAAAGCAGCATCAGTGTAAATCTTTAATTTTAATTCAGTCATGGAAATTTTGAATGCCAGCTCAATGACTATGTAAATTTCTTGGAGTCAGAAGTTGGAAGCACTAATTACTGGCCTTTGTGCTTACAACTGACTTTAGAATTGTTCAATTCATTATGCTGCTTTCACAATAAATCCCCATTAGCAAAGAAGCTTGTCATTCAAAATGGCATCATGCATTTTGTCTTGATTAAGACTAAGAGTCAAGAAAGCTGACCCAGCAATGAATCTCTGACACTCTCCACGTTTGGAGGTCCTGGCAGTCCTCTGTTTATTAAATTCTTCTGTAAAATTGCCTGTAGTGTTAGACAATGATTCTGTAATATTTCAAGTATCTTAATTCCCCTTGGTTTCTACAGAATTCCAGTTTCACATTACCAACTCCCTGTAAAAAGGAGGTGATGAATCAAATTCTATACTGCTCACTCTATGTCCAGTCTTACAGAATACATCTTACAGGCTGTTAAAAAAAATCAGTGCCTTTCGTTAACTAAAGTATATGGCATCTCTTCTTCTATCTTTTGCAACGTCAGAGTTCCATTACTAAAGACTGGTCACCATATTGAGATTTTCCCCTACCATAAACAAGACATGAATTTGTGAAGTAGTAGCTGTCAGGTAAAAGGTAGGAGCTTAGACTTGCCTGTCAGTAGCCCCAGGAAAGTTGAGACCCTGATATCTGACTGTCTGTCAGCATCTCATAACAAGACTCTTCACCAGCAGATTCAGAAGGCTGGAGGGCACCTTGAATACTGTTTTAGGGGGGGGTCAACAGAATGGACCCCTCAATGGATCCTGCCAAGGTGCTTTCAGCTGCTGGCAACTGCAAGGACTCACTTTAACAGTTTACAGAATAATGCTCTCTATTAATACAAATTGTGACAGATTAATAAGGTTTGAAAGTTGTCAGTGATAGTGTCTACTGCAAAAACATATTTTAAAGCAATCTACTGATACATATATTAAGCAAGCAAAAGCTCGATATGAAGCAATCTACTAATATGCTATGGGGTAAGCACAAGAAAAAGCCTTAGTACTAAATGCAACATTTAACATGCACAGAGTATATTTCTCACCCAAGGCATTCCTCTGGAGGGAGAAGAAGATGGACTCAGTCCATCAGCTGATGCCAGCAATTTTGGTGGAGGTCTTTTCCCACTTTGCCCCTATCCCCAGCTTACTTTTATACTATTTTCTTTACATTTGGGTGGAGTTTGAGTGACTCTAGTCATAAATAGCTTTTATTTCTGATTGGAAACAATCAGGGTATGCAATAATATCAAGGTACATTTAAAGAAAACATTTTTAATAATGGTCTTTGGGAGTTACTTTTACTTATTTTGAAGTTTTTATAATAGATTCTAAACATGTTTTGAAGTTTTTCTCTGCAAACATAAGAACTGGACTCCTATTGTTGTTTTATATGAGCCTCTCATGTAAACATTTTGTTTCAGTGAGTTTTAGGAAGAACACAAAATATCTTGAATATTGCAGTATAATTATCAGAATTGTTGACATTATAATTGGGTCCAAATGTGGTACTCAACTGCTCTCAAGTAAGCAGCAAGTATACAATATACATGAAATCAGTCATGACAATACACAACACACTTCAGTGTTAAAGAACAAGAGATGCTTTCTGTAATTGAAAGTAACATTATTTGAAAATAGTTATTGCCTCATAGAAGAGTTTCCTCCCTAGTTCCTTTCTACTCTCCCCACTTGAGACCTGTAATAGATGTAAAGAAACAGAATATATATCCCTCTTAACTTGCAATGTAAAAGGCAGTAAAAGAATTTAGAAGGGAGAAAAAATGTAGTTAGGGTGTTCTGAAACAGAACAGAAGGCAGAATAATAAATTGTATTGTGGAAATCAAAGTCATTGTCTTCTAATAGTAAGAGACATCACTTCATTCTTTATTCTTTCAATTAACTCTAGCACATTTCAAATACCCTGAAACTTCTATTTGAGTTAAATCTTTGAGTCTGTGCCAAACATTTGCCTTTTAATTCTAACATTATCAGCTTTCTAGTTAAATATGATCATAAACAGAAATATCACCATCTGTGGTAATGTCATTCATAATAAAGATATTGTCAGAAAGATTTACTCAATCTCTTGTAATAATCCAATATCAAGAGCACTAAGTGAAGCACCATAAAGTATTCCAGTCTTTTTGGTGTGGAAATAAAGTGATTTTCCTCTCTGTCTCTCTCTCTTCTTCTTTTTCTTTTT
>VXBX01000113.1:89035-112343 GCA_013400415.1 Scytalopus superciliaris | reverse complement strand
TAATTTATTTAATAAAAATACAAAAATATAAATATACATATATAAAAATATCAGGATGAATCGACACACAGACATTCTTTAACTCAATAAATATGGCAGTAATATTAATCTTCTTGATGTATATTTTTGAGATTATGTTATATTGCAGGTGCACACTGTCCAAGAGAGTAGGAAAGGTAATGCAAAGCAATTTAAAAAAAATGGAGTTTCCATGTAATTATTAAAGGCACAAAAAGCCTTTTATTTTCTTTTCTTTCCCAACAAAACCCTTTAATCTGAGGCTTTGAGGCAGAGAGGGTGAATTATAGATTTTTAAAAATCTAAATAATTCATATTCATTCACATTGACTTATTGATTAAGCAAACCCTTACTAAGACAACACGTATTTTTTGTAATTTTTTTATTCCCAACTAAGAGAGAGTAGGCCACTTTATCTAGTAACATAGACATGAATTCCACTAACACTGACCAGGTCACAGATTACTTTCTCAGTCTCGATCACTATCCTCTCCACCATACATATCTGCCAGTTTCTTAAATCGAGGTCCCCAGTCACTGAGGTACTCATAGTCCTGGTTGCCTTCAGTAGTAAGTGATTCCAGGGAGCTGAGTGAGTTTGCTATGGAATCGTTTCCTTCATAGGCATATGTTGCTAGTGAATCATAAGGAGGTGCCGCTGGGTCTAAATCATTTTCCTTTAACCTTCTATGAATAAAATCTTGAACATCAATGTTTTCCCAAAGAGGTGCAGTCCGCCTTATCTGAAATATTGTTTCTGGAATAACATCTCTTCTCATCTTACTTTCCTCCCTCGCTTCTGGATTTCTCAGTGTGCCAATGTCAAAAGCCTGGGTGTCTTCTTCCCCACCTCCTTCATCATTGTAGGTCACAATGTTGTCCCGAACATCATCCTTTGAGATGATCAAGGGTTCTTTCTTCCTCTGTCTCTTGAGAGCCGTAAACAAGACAACTAATACTAAAAAGAAACAAAAAATGAATGAGAAATGAGTAGTTAGAAACTAAATAAACAATAAAAATAAACAAATATTTTATATCATCTGTTGAACTGAAAAACTGTAAGGCTGGAATGGGATTTATAGTAGAAAAATGGTGAAAAATGCTATCTCCAAGCTGAAGATATTATGGAAAGGTATTAATGATTTTATAGCAGTCAAAAATATGCTTTTTTTAAACCTAATGGAACAGTATTAAAAATATATATTTTAAATAGGTATACAATTAAGCCGAAGTTCAAAAGTAGAGAATGCTTTACAAAATATCACCCTACTAAGGTTTGACTTTGATTTTAGTTTTGTGAAATACCACATTTGTGGCAATCACTAAGGGTGATTTCATCAAATGTAGTTGCATCTCCTTGGCAAAAGTAATTTGTACTCTTGAAAGCTAGTGATTTCGGTATTCCTAAGTGCCTAATTCACTTTTGAATGTAGGTTCTACAGGTCCTTCTGAAAATAAGAACCTGAAGACCTTCAGCTATCAATATTATTGACAAAACCATTTTTTGCTTCAATGACTGCAAGAATTGAGATCTGGTCTTTGTTACTAAACGTTTCTTTTGGAAAAAAAAAAAAAAAGATCATCCTAGTTTAAGAAGTGCTAGTTGAATGACTTACTTCTGAAGAAGTGAAGATTGGCACAAAAATGAACCCCTCCAAAAGCAGATGGGAAAAAAAAAAAAAAAAAAGAAGCCTTGTAAATACATTCTAGTGTATAAATGTTATTGGTTTCAGGAGGATTTCAATGTTTAAACACATCTAAAAATCTGACCCTAGCTCCAGTAGCTGGAGTAAATAGGAGAGACCAGAAAGACCATTTGTCAATGAGGCATAACAGTGGTTGCTAAACCATATGTTACAGCAGTGCTGAACACTTTTGTTGAGTCTTAGGAGCTAAGTTGTTATTCTGAATGATTTGACTACTGATGAATAAAAGGTAAGATTAGACATGACACAGGTAGGGAGATGGGAACAGAGATCTTCCATTTGCCATGTTATAATGTTATGGATATAAAGGATATTCTGTTGTGTTTGCTTTTTTCTTTCTGTCTGTACAGGAGCTATTCTTTTCCAGCTTTCATAATGCTAGACAAGAAATAGCACACTTAAGTGTAAGAACTCCATATACGAGACAAGTATGGATCACTGAAAGGTTACTATGAAGAAGTGATGCTGACACCAGTCTGCTATTCTAACACACTATAAATAAGATGCTAAGTATCACATTAGCTGTAGACTAATAATTCTGTATAGATGCTCTACAGCCATATGCTTCTTTGGGTTCAGTAACACTACGTAGAGCAGGGCCTCTAACACTGGGGCTGAGAGATAGGACATGGTCATACTTGTTCTGCATGACAATGGTCCCTGATCCTGTTCTGAGTCTCATGTGCTATTGATGTGGTCCTAAGGTAGATTTTGACTTGATTTTAGTTCAGTCCTTCTGTACTAAAAGGATTACAGCCAGTCAGGTAGTATTTTCACTGTGAGTGAGTAAGGACATGTGTTTCATGTTTCATCTTGTCATTCTCTATGTTGGGTCATTAAGGATGGCTTTGAAGATACAGAGACTGCTGACATAGTGTTAAGAGTTTTGCAAAGTGAAGAGCTAGGTCTTGCAGAGTTTGAACCATAATTGTCTGCTGGAAGTGGTGCCTGGCAAGTTCTGCTGCTCAAACTATGCATGGGCAATGTCCTGGGAAAGCCAGCCTGGCTAATGTAGAAACCAGGACAGAAGTGATGCTTGAACATAAGTAATATGGATGAGTCTGTCAGAGGGCAAGCTTTCCCTCTTCCCCATGCCCAACATTATAGATAGAGGTCCGAGATATTGCCCCTGTCCTAATAACCTCTGTGTTTCTCTGAATATTTACTGAAAGTATCTTGAATCCAGTCTAGAAACTGGGAAAAAAAATTATCTTCTTATAAGGAAGTATATAAACCAATACCTGCAACTTTTCACTGCCCTCTGTGCTTGCTAGGGCAGGAGGAAATGAAAAGAGATTTTCTGCAGTTTTACTGGGAAGTAGAGATAATGGCACTTCTAAGGAGGCATTTCTCTAGTAAGCTAAATATTCAAGGTTCAATTTTTATGTTTTTATCACCAGGTAATGAGCTAGCATTTATTCTATTTTTTTTTCATATATATCACTGCATATATCTAATACTTCTACCCTCCAAACACCCATCTAACTTCTGTGCTCCCACTTTATTTAGTAAGCTGTTCTCACTATCACTTGCAAGCAATTGAAAATTTCTATTCTATGCTTTTGAGCTAAATATTTCCTGAGTAGAAAAAAATACAAATCATTCATCATTAAATAGCTAGTATAATTGGTAACATTTAATCACTGCAAAACTTAGCACTCAGATTCAGCAATATGATTTTAAAGTTCTGAATCTAAATGAAGATCTGATTATAGCATAAACATTATTCAAATAAACATGGTATATAAAACTGACTTATATTTTCAAATTTATCTAATCTAAATAACACAGTCTCATTCTTTCACACATTGTTCTGAATAATAATGATGACAAACAGCTCATAGTACCTTCTTCTTCCCCTCTCCCAGTTCCTTTTCCCCTCTTAGAAAACAGTTGGCAAAAAAGAGACCATATCAGCTGTGAAATATTGTTCTACAGCATCATGTGAATAAGGGGTTTAAGAATATCAGGGATCTAGAAGTGACTAGACCTTTGCCTAGTCAAGTAAATATCTCATCACAGGTACTTACCTAACAGGATAATGATGCACAGGAGAATGGCAATCAGTGCCCCTGTGCTGAGCCCGGCAGGGAGGAGCAAGGCCTCAGCATTGCAGGACTGCATGTTCCCTCGGCTGTCACAGGCACACACTCGAATGGTCAGTGTGCCTGTGCTGCTCTGGATTGGGTAGTCATTATCAAATATTATGACTGGCAGAAGGTAGGTGCTCATCTTACTACGACTGTATCCATTTCTTCTAGTCATAATTCCTGCTGTGTTATCTAGAATGAAAAAGAAGAATCAATAAAGGTTTCTGGATTAAATTTTATGTGATACTGAGGAGAGGGTGGTACAGTCAGGAGTTACCTTTGTTGTCAACAATGGAGAAGTTAGGATGAACAGCGGATTCTGGCACCAACTCAAAGAAAAATTTGTGTCCTCGAGGAGGTTGATCTTTGTCAATTGCACTCACAGTCTGTATCAGCTACAATGAAAAAGAGTATTTCAGGCTATTTTAGAAAGCCTGTGTTTCAAACCTCTGCTTTTCATGTCCAGTAAAAATCCAATGAATCTCTATCTGAAGGTAAAATCTGTCATCCTAAGCCAAATGTTTTCCACATAAACACAGTAGAGGTTATGGTAAATAAATTGTTTTGTTGTTTAAACACATAACAAAGGATGAAAAAAGGGTCCAGTCCTCACTGCAAAACAGCCATGGGCTTTGATTTGTATTTAGTATCTTGCAGTGATACAGAAACAATTGCCCTTCTGAATAAACCATAAACCTCCCATGGCCTCGTGTAACAACAGAGAGTAGTGTGTAAGCCAAGTTGTTCACTAGGTCTGATTCTCAATCCACCTCATCTGCTCCTGGAAATAAATTGAAGTACTGCACTGGCAGGATGCTTGATTCTCCTGAGGTAATAAAAGAGGTGCTTTACTCCTTCCTAAATTGAAACCTCTGGTTGTGTAGCTTAATAGATGCCCTAACAAGGCCACTCAAGCCCAGCTGGAAAGGAATGATAATAGTGCCAGAACAGGGTCAGAGTAGAGTGGACCAAAAAAAGGGAGGCTTCAGCAGTACCTCTTCATTGCACAAGCTTTCTTGATGCATCAAAATGTGCAAATATGAGTAGTCTTGTATATATACACATACATGTGTGCTAGCAATTTGACTCTTTCTATCTATCTGCTGTTGGACTGATAGATAGAGGCCAAGGGAAACAGCTCCAGAACTGAGGAAGGAAAAGCTACCTGGGAATAACTGTAGTTTATGAATTGACGTGCAACAGTTAAAACCATGCCACATTGAATGAGTCACAGTAATTCCAGTAAGCTATAGGAATGACTGTTCTTTCCTTTGCCCTTCCTGATGGGTATCACACTAGAGTAGCCCACCTTGGCTTGCAAGGACATGCTTGAGTTCAATCACAAGACAACAAAACTTGGTGACATAAGAACAGGAGAAAGTCTCAAATGAGGATGCTGTAACCCAGTGCAAGTGTATTCCTATGGCACTTAGAGGAAGAATGAGTGCAGTGCTCAGACTTGTTTCTTTCAAAGCTACAAGGGAGCCAATGACTCTTGAGTTTTCCGGTGTTTCCATTGTGCTGGCTGTCTTGAAATCTCACAGATATCAAAGCCATTGGTAATCAAAGACTTTGTGGGTTGTTTCTTATTTCTACAAAAGGGGTAGCATGACTTCTTCAAGAAATACAGTAATTGACAAGTAGCACTGATACAATCTTTAAGCTTTGCACCAATCAAATAAGGCATGACTTTTTCTTACATACTTTCTCTGAGCATCAGCTTGAGTGGGACTTGAGGATACAGTTAAATTTTAGAGGGTATTTAGTATCTCACAGGTAGATAGATATGTTTTAGACAAACATAATTACAGGGCTACAAAGTAAAATATTTTTCCTACTGTATCAGCTCTTGCTGATAGTGCTGTACTGCACCAAGACTGTTCAACCCATTTTTTCTAGTTAACTTTGGGATACTTTTATTACAGCTAATGAACAAACTAAACCCAAACAGCACAATAAGAAAATGGTAGAGATCTGAGTTTGGCTCATTCTCTTCCTAGCAGCTTCTTCTAAAACAACCATAACATATTTTTTTTATAATTTCTTTTTATTTTTGAGCATATTGAGGAACTTGAAAGGTCATTTGTGAGCATCAACCTTGCACGAAAGGATGTGACTATATTGAAAGCAGGATTATGCAGTTTTTCCAAGTGCAATTAGAATAATAATTATATATTAAGATCTCTTCACTTTTAAAGCATTTAATGATCATCGCGCTATTGATTATTATTTTTTCTCAAGGTTACTCAAATTCTTGTTTATGGCAAAGTATCTTGCTCAGTATGTTTCTGAGTCTTTATTAGAATTGGAATAAGTGATGGTATTTGTGGAATTACTTGCTGAAAAACTTAAATAGGAAATATGTTCATGTAATAACTACCAGAAATTGCAGTTGAGGCTCTTGGGGCTTTTTGAAATGTAATTAGTGGGGTGTTTGTAAGATCTGCATTTGATTTTCTTCGTGTGCAAATCACATGGAGAAGAACAATTGTACCAGGCATAGAGGAACCTAATTACAATGAAAAATTATTGTTGAGGGTAAGGCAGAAGAAGAAGAAAAAAAACCCCAACCTTTTTACCTGTTCTAACTACTGGCTGCATAAATTGAGAACCAGCTATTCTTTCATCAGAAAAGATGGCAGAATAAAAGAACAATGAGAAAAGATGATTGCAGGTGAATTGTTTCAAATGATGAATGGGTGAAAGGAAATTAGAAATGTTATCTAATTAAGGTTTTTTTTCCCCAGTTATACAGCTGTAAATAAAAGAGAATTATGTCAATGATAATCACTGCACAAATGAAAGAGATCTGGCTATTTTTAAGTATCACATTTATATTAATAAATTTAGTACTGTTCTGTATACATTTTGCAATTTCATGTTGGAAATATATTCTACCATTTTGATGCAGTTATGGACCTTGAGTTATGATTGCTCTTCATCAAGTCTTCAGAGAAAGATCTCTGATGCTATAAGATTTATGAGGGAACTTATTTCAACAAAATGACTTTTATTCAAATATATTTCAAGCATATCAGGCTTAGAGAAGATAAAAAGTATTCCCATTCTTTTTTTTTTCTTTCATGCTTTCGTATGCAAATCATCACACTTTAGAAAATAGTGTTATTGTCTCTGTTTTGAAGGCTGCCTATGCATGTGCATCTGAGTGTTTTAAGAAACAGTCTTAAAATCTTGAGTGGATCTTATTAGGTGAACTTAAGTTTTAGAGGTCACTTTGAGGGTAATGAAAGTTTAAACATAAGCATTGACATAAAGTTTTCTCCTTACATTCAAGACAAGGTGTTTGTAGCAGTTTGACAGTGTAAAAGAATAGTGAATGAGGAACTATTCTCCACAAAAACATTTCTTGAAGATCTTGGTACCAGTGTTCTTTAGCCATGATTTTTACCAATGCTCTGACAAAGACCAGTGTCTTGGGACAGATGCCCTTTACTATCTTTATCATGACATAGACAGCAAAATAGAACACCCTCTGCAATTTTGCAGACAACAGGAAGCTGAGTTGTGCAGTTGACACAACAGAAGGAAGAGTTCCCATCCAGAGGGATCTGGAAAAGCTTGAGAAGAGAAGTGGACCTACAAGAACCTAATGAAATTCAACAAGTTCAAGTGTAAAGTGCTGCACTTGGGTCAGAGGAATCCCAGGTATGGGTACAGAGTGGGAGAAGAACTCATACAGAGTAGCCCTGCAGAGAAGGACTTGGGGGTTCTGTTGGAAAAAAAGCTTGACATGACCCAGCAATGTCCACTTGCATCACAGAAGGCCAACTGTGTCCTGGGCTTCATCAAAAGTAGTGAGATCAGCAGGTTGAGGGAGGTGACTCTACTTTGTCCTTGAGAGACTTCCCACCATGTGCTGCATCCATGTCTAGTGTCCTCACTGCAAGAGAGATTTGGCTTATTGGAGCAAGTCCAGAGGAGGGAAACAAAGATGATCAAGGATTTGGAGCACTTCTCCTATGAAGACAGGCTGAGGTAGTTGGGATTGTTCAGCTTGGAGAAGATAAAGCTCTGGAGTGAAATTATTGTGGCCCTCCAGTACTTAAAGGTGACTAGCTAAAAAGAGGGAGATTGACTTCTTACACAGGCAAACAGTGATAAAACAAGGGGAAATGGTTTTAAACTAAAAGAGAAGAGATTTAGATTAGACATGGAAAGGAATTCTTTACTCAAAGGATAGAGAAGCAGTAAAGCAAGTTGCCCAGAGACACTGTGAATGGTCTGCCCTTGGAAGTATTCCAACCCAGGCTGGATGGGGCCCTGAGCAACCCAACCACTCTAGTGGGTGTCATGGCCAAGGGGGTTGGAACTAGATGATCTTTAAGGTCCTTTCCAAGCCAAATCACTATAAGATTCTATGATTTTATTTATTTATTTAATGATGAAGACAGAGATTCTGTTAAAGAATTTTTACCTATTTCCCATTCTCTTTTTCTTTTTTTTCCCCCCCAACATGAAAAAGGTTCAATTATAATACTGTTTCATACTGTTTGTTTGTTTTGGTTTTTTTTTCTCCTGAATACTGTGTTTTTAAGGCCATGACTTGCATCACAGTCAAAATTGTGATTGTAGTTTATGTTCAGTCTAGTTTATAATTATTCAATACTCATGTCTGAAAAAGTGATTGGAGCTGAATAGACTGTCTAATAATTGATTCCTTATGTGTACCTGAAACATCCTTAGACAAAGGCTACTCTTCAGTTTTCCTCAAATTGTTTTAAGGAGAGAAAGCAAGCAAAAGCTCGGTGGGGTAATTCTGAAATAGGAATGCTCACTTTGCACATCAGAGGATGATTTTAATGTTCCTGAGGCTGCATTTGTGGACATAGAGAGCTTCACCAGTATATTTGAGTCATGGGCTCAGCCTTGGGAATGCTGTTAAAAGGAACATAGGAACCATAAAACAAATGTTTAGCTAGTAGTGCATCTTTAACAGTACAGAGGTCAGCACCAGCTAGCCACTTTTTAGATGGGTTTTTCAGCCTGTGCTGGCTTGGAATGTCATGCAAATAAATGGCAGTTGTACATTGGCTCCAGGGTAGGCACTTGTAAAATGCAGCCACATGCTTCAGAAAGATTCTTGGAAAGTTCATTGAAGAAAGATGAGCAAAAAGAGGTTCATGGTTGGACAGGTATGATTTATTTTCAGGTTAAACATTTCTACTAACCAAAACAAAACCTGAGGCAAATAAAATATTTGCAATTAAATCTGCTGCTACTCCTTTTCAAAATAATAGCATATTGGTAGTTGGTATCTTGTATATAAGCTTTTTGGAAAAAAAAAAAGAAAAGTATTCCTTCTTTCAAAATTCACTATAAGACAGTGAAAAAATAATTTAAAGGTGGTCAGTATTGTAGACAGTGCCTTTATGAAGATTTAAAATAATAATTAACATATACCATAAAAAACTGTACTTCAATCACAAAGAAGTAAGACCGCTGGAGACAGGCATTGTTAAGCTAGAAATACAATAAGGGCTGCTAAATTTTATTGTTTCTGTATACAACTAGAGAGTTGCAGAGGAGTAGGCCTTGAATCCACTTGAATAATTTGGGCTTTCACTCTCATTATATTATGATCTTAGTTAAACCTGGTTGTTTTATAACAGACATATTTCTCTAATGTTACTTATCTACTTTCAGCTGTTTCTGAGGCTAGACTTAAAAATACCACTAGGAACTTGAGAAAGGAATCTTTGGGAAATTTTAGTGTTTACTTTTGTCTAACACATTCAGAAGAGGTATAGGAGAGAACAGAACATATTCTGGATCTCAGAATTTGTCATTCTTGAAAGTTATTGAACTTGTTTTCTGCTGCATGTATTTGTCTGGGAATATGGAAAGATCTCACCAGTTTGTCTCCAATCAACTATGGGATAAAGTATTGTGAGAAAGACTGCGTTTTTGAGAATCCTAAGAACATATTAGTGTGCTAATGCTATGGGGGAATGGTGGAAGAACAGCTTTGTGTTTCTCCTGTCCTTTCTTTCTCTTGCCCCTTTTCCTGCCTGTATGTTCTGATAGGGCCAATGGTTACCTAATCTTGAATGTATTACTAACAACACAGTGTAAATGTGTGAGATGAGAATTACGTAGACAATTGTGAAGTGGAAACATTTCTCTGAGAGTGAAGTAATGATATGATTCATAGAAGCGTTTCAAAATCAATCCAGCTGTCAGGGGATGTCCATCTTGTCAGTATGTGGTTTGAGTGATGACACATGAACAGACACAGTTCCAAGCCTATACACCTGTAAGCTGCTAGCTGCAGAAAACAGCCCCCATGACGTGTATGCAAGCTAGAATAGATGCATGCCACTAAACAAAGCTTCATGTTTAGTAATGCAAAGCAGTCTGGTTTTCAGATCTTGGCTCTGTTCCAGAAATGCATTGGCAGTTTTAAAACAGGGCTGAATGCTTATCCGAAGTTGGAAAACTTCAATTCTTACTTCAAAAGAGAGACAGATTGTTACCAAATGTATCTTACTAAATCAAGGCAATAGGTGTCTACCTAGTGAAGCAGCTATAATGTATAAATAGCTAATGACTGATAATTAGCAATGGCCACATGAAAAAAAGTGGTCTCTGTCTGCTCTGTCTTAAAAAGAGAGGGAGGTATCGAGAGTAATGAAAAGAAAAATTATCCAGTTCTCTGAAGGAGTAAACAAATTTTCTCTATTCTGATATCTGAGAGCCCCTGAACGGCAGGAAAGAATATAGCATTAGAGAAAAACAAAAGTGACTCATCTTAAATATTATTATGGATGGGTGTTGAAATAAGCCTTTTTTTTTTTTTTTTTTAAACAACAAATTGTGCAGTTAAATCAGTGTCCTTCTCAAGTAAATCTTTCTGGTTTCCATGGAGAGGATTCATCCTCTAATCCAACTAAAAAGACCCAATTAATTCTCATGACAAGGGCATGAGAGAACTTTTACCAGAGCCTTCTCCACAACAGTCCCTGGGGCTCCAGTATGCCATTAAAGGATTAAGGATTTCTAAATTGCAGGAGAGGAAGGTTGCTTCACACTTTTCTTTAGCCTGTATATTAGCCAGTGGAATGAGATTTTCATGGTGACGTGTTCCAGCCTAATGAATGTAGTTTCTGATGAACCTTCAGCAATTACGTTTCCCCCAGTCGTACCATTTTTGTTTGGAGGCAAAAGAGAAGGACAGACTCTGTAGGGGTTTTTTCCCTCTGACCCTCCTAAGGCTACCTCAAAACCACAATGAGTGCAGCCTCTAATATCTGTTGATGCTGAGAATGAGTAATATTGCATGGTGGCAGAGAGCAATGTTTGATCATTCTGACTGCTCCCTGATGCACCTGAGATTTAGAGAGCAGTGTGCTTAATAAAAAATGTGTCATTAAAAAATATAAATTTAGAAATTAATTAAATATATATATCTTCTCAGTCTGGCTCTTCTGCTATGTGCACCAGATGTAGAAGTAGTGCTGTGATGTCTCAGGAAGCAGTAAGGATTCTAATAAGACAGCTGGTTTAGGAGATCTCCAAAATAGGGTGGAGTAGTACTAAATAAACACGATTCTAAATCTTTCTTGTATTTTAGGTGACTGCTAGACATGAGCAGTACATCCTTGGCCAAATATCCAACTTTGTATCTCTATATTTGTTGTTATTTTTAAGCTCCAAACTAAAAGTAGTCTTGTACTGAAGGTAGAATGTTTTCAAAAATACTAAGTCAACTATGTGTAAACATTGGTATGAGAACTCAGGTGCCTGTCTTGAGGAACCCAACTGTTAACAAATAGAACAGTCTGGATCTCTCATTTTTCTGTAGCTATACTTGAGGCACACTGTCTTTCTAGCATTTTTTGTGGGGTTTTCCAGTGAGGGAAATAATTGCTGAAACTCCATTGCTAAACTAGATGTATGGTAGGTCTGAACAACAGCATGACTATCTAGGGGGTTTCTGTCACCTCTGTTCTTAGGAAAGCACAGAATTTACCAGAAAGGTAAAGGAAATGTCATATGTTAATGGGTATTTCATCAAGTATGCTGGACTAGATGGAAATTGGGTTAAGAAAACTGACAAGCAGAATGCCTGGATTGAACGTCTTCAAGTATATAAAACCTGTGTTTGCTAGTTGACAAAATTGCACAAGAATAATTTCAATAAAATCTTCATTTGTAAGCTTTGAAAACTTTTTTTTTTTGTGTGTGTTATGCAACTAAAATACACGACTCACTTTTCTAACAGTCATTATACTGACATTTTAAGATTTATTTGCCTTGATTTCATCCTGTGCAATGACATACTGTTGCACAGACAGAATTTATGTTCTATGATATATGTTTGAAATTAATGGCTGGAATTATTTGAATGTATTCCACCTGGAAAAACAGCTTATAAGTCATAACCCAAAACTATATTGTTATAATAGCCAAAAGTTTTTTTTGCACATTCTATAATGCTAGAATTGTATTTTTACAGTGACAATTTATGTCACTTGTAAAGATAGAATGTTATGATCATATACTTCAGTTGTTCTGAAAAGTGTTTTTTCCTCATTTTTCTGATATTATAATTCCTTCCACTGTTTTAATTTAATTAATCATTGCTTTTGATATGTATATTCATATATTTGTGTCATTTGCATGAAAAATAGTAAAAATTTCTTAAAAAATAATTAATGGTCAAGTACCTCTTCAAAGCCAAGTTATTTTAATCCAAGTATCCTCTGTCATTTTAACTCATTTGCTTAAGTTCTGGTATTAGGTGTAATGAATAAAAAAATAAATAAAATTTAATGCAGTCTACAGCAATCCACTTTTACTCCTTTTGGTTTTTTTTCTTTTTTTCTTTTTCTATTTGTTAAAGTATTCATAAAGCATCATTTGAATTGCAACTGGTAAATTATGTTCTTGCTCTGCACAGAGTTCTGCACTAGCTGAAATTCTAGACTCATCTCAGGTACCATCTATTCTACTTTCAATGCAGCCTCTGTGACTATGTTAAATACAATACTGGACAGCAACCAAGGAAACACATGAGCATGTTCTGCTTCCTGATGTGTATCCCTATCCCCCATCTTTATAAAGTCTTTGAATGTTTTATGGTCACAGTACTCTAAAACCAAAATATTATACACATACTTTGTGTTAAGTCAGCTAGCCTTGGCTGGATGATGACAGCATAAAACTAGTGAGACATGAGGACAGACCTAAACTGAACTTTGAGTTCTATCGTGGCCTCCCTCTGCTAGACTGGGAAACCACTCATGCTTTTGCTAGCAAAAATAATGGTCTCAAGCTTTTTCTTTCAGTCAAAAAAGAATCAGTCCAGATGAGGGGCTCATGCCTGATCTTAGGCCTATTCTTGAAAGATAATCTCAATGTCATAATAACATGTCTTTCTTCACAGGATTTAAAAATGAAAGTCTGACTGGCACTAGCATAAATAAATGATGTTGTAATAGCAGTAATATTAAGAGATTTCTGTAATATACTGGTTCTGAGTTCTGTTGGTCTGTCCTCTTACTCAGATCTAAATGATCACTTCATTTTGTCTTAAAACTTTTTTACTGTCTTTTTAGAACTTTGCAGAATTGCCGAGATAGTTTAGAAAGGAATATACATGAGCTTTGACTAGATGCAACTCAATAACAAACTAGGTTTTAACATTTACATTGCCTTTTATTTTTGTAAGAGTTTATTTTTCATGCGTTCTTCACTGAGGCATAATCAACATTTCCTATTTTGTGTACTTGAAAGTGTGGCTACATTAACTAAGGCTTTGATAAAAATCCAGAAAGAAACTGAATTAAAGAACAGGGTAAAGGATTTTGTAGTATTCTGCACAACTTTTTCTTAAAAATATTTTCTGAAACTAGAAATGGAAAACCACATTAAAATATAATTTTTTATTGTATCCTATGTTATTGTACTAAGGTATTATCCTTCATCTTTTATCTCCCCTTCTTTTAATCAGCTGGCATTTTCTGTATAAGATAAGAAATAAAGAAGCTGGGTTAGTTTGCAGTTGCTCAGATTAAGATATGTTGAAGTCTCCATGATGACATTCCAGGATAGCTTCATTACAAGATCTTCAGTAGCGTAAGTATTGATTTACCTGTCCTGCTTTTGCATTTTCACAAACAAATGTTTCATAGTAGTTGGCAAATTCTGGTGCATGATCATTTATGTCTAAAATCCGGACGAAAACAGGTATCTGACTACTTTGTTTAGGATTATCTGAAAAAAGAAAATTATTTATATTACAGCAAAATAAGGTATGTCTATGAAAATATTCCAACATATTTTTTCAAAAAGACATTAGAAATGTTTATTTTTTTCTTGATTATACTACAATAATTATATTTAATTTTCTACTGACAAACATTCCATATATATAAAAGCCCAATTTATATCTGAAACAATGTTTTTATTATAGTACATAAGTTTTGAAATAATATAAAGTATACTTAAATTGATTTGCATTAAAAAGAGGTGACTGATTTATTATTGCTATGTATTCCATACATCAGTACAGCAAATGATTCATTGCAAAAGTTGTTTTATGAGGTCAAGCTGTCAAGAACATTTACCTTTTCAAATCAGTAAGACAGTAAAGTAGTGTCAGTCAAAACCAACAGACACACACAAAACCACAACCCCCCCTCCCCCTCCCTACTGTTGTCTTTTCTCCCCAAAATGTAAAAACCAAAACAATAAAAGAAGATATATAGGATGTGATCATCAATCATTCTTCACAAACTTGAGTTCCAAGCTAATGCCAGAAAAGATTCTCACACTACACATATTGAAAATGGAGAATGTTTGACCAAACAATGAAAGGCGTTTATGAGGAAAAGATATCAGTCTTTCTGAAAATGGGGATATGATTCATCTCTCCATATTACCCGAATCCCAGGCTGTTAAGCACATTGACTCCTGGGGAATCTATAGGGAGAATGAAGGAAGGGAGAAAAGGTTTTCACTAAAATTAGTATCTCTGTTTCCCCTTTGATGACTGTTGCCTGGAAAGAAAGGTAGGCAAGAGACATCCATATCTATTAGCATCTAGCAGAATAGTAACGGATCCAGGTGAAAGGATTAGGCCCAGGGTTTGCTTCAGATGTGGAGGGAAAGTAATTTTCTGAAATAAGTTAGAGCAGTTGAGGCAAAGCATAACTTCCTCCCCTTGACAATGATCATTCTGACAGTGTGACAGTGTGTTGTTTGTATGTCAGGGACAATTTTCCTGCCCCCCACCCCCCCTCCAAATGGTTTTCCCAAAGACTTAGCTTGGGGTACAGACATTGCATCACACCTGCACAAAATTATTTTATGGAAACTTTTAGGGAACCAGTTAATGTCTTATATATATTGTACATGGTTTTGTTGAGCCTGAGAATTACAAATAATCTTTTCAAAAATGGGCAAAACCAATCTTAAAGTAATAAACTGAAATTTTAGATGTGCATCTAAAGGTGTTCTGTATATTGATAATATCTGAATAAGGGCAAAACTAATGAAACAAGTCAGAATTTAATTATTTTGTCAGTTATAATATTCCCCTGAGATAAATTATGTTCAACTTACTGATTTCAGTTGCTATGACAGTGATATTGTGCCAGGGAGTTTCTTCTCGATCAAGTGGCTTTGAGATGAATAAGGACCCGTTTCCTGAATAGATGTTGAATATTCTGTCAAGGTCAGTGTGTCGATCCACAGAATATCTGTCAAGATAGAGTACAACTGAGTATCATTATCTTCTGTTGCAGTCTCCAGTTTAGCTCAGATACCTCTAAAAATTCTCTAATTTTAACTGTAGTTAATCAAGAATGTCTTCTTTACAGTTAATCTAAGCTTTCCTGTAGCTCTCTGCATATTACAAATACTGAGACACAAGTTTTTAAGAGTAGTGAGCAGGAGGAAGAGCAAATTATTATGTGGGTGGTTTGTAGATTGATATTTGAAATTGCATTTCAGCTCATAAAGTGAATTCTGGAACAACAACTGAAAGTGAACATTCTTAGATAAGATATTATGCAAATTAATTGTTTCTTAGAGAACTCTGTCACCAAAAGACATACATTACAGATATAAGTAAGTATCAATTTAATAAAAAATATTTTTGTGTTGTCACTAGGACCATCAGACTCACCAGAAAAATCTTCAAATTAGTTGTTGTTTTAGATGAAATTTCTTAAAATCTGGTTTTACGATACTTGCTTTTGCTTTGTTCTTACCCAGTAAGGATAAACTTATTTCACAGATGTTTTTTAATTAGCCTAGTAGTTACGAGTCACTATAAGGTTAAATTGAGTTTTTATACATAGTTTACTTTAAAATATTTTATTCTCTTCCTCCTCTCACACCTCCTACCTCAAAGCACACTGCTGCAGGACAGTTTGTTCAGAAATACAGTTTTCATAATGACTTGCACAAATTTAGTACAAAATTTAATACACAAGCTTAAGTGTTGGATTTGTCACTGCAGATAATAATAACAGACAGGTAATAATTAGAGCGATTTCACAGTGCTGAACCCTCACCTCTAATTGCTATGAATTTCTCATAATCATTTCTTATTCAATAATGTGTGTTCATTAAATAGTTAAGCTATAGAACATGGTAGACAATGTTATGTACACAAGGTTGACTGCTATCAAGCATCAGAGAGCATAGAAATACACCATTTTGACTGTTTCACATGGTATAAAAGCATAACTTTATGAACAGTTTGGTGAAAGTATTAGAAGGTGCTGACAGTTAAATGCTGACCTCTCCTTTCTTTTTACCTTGTGCCTATAGGCTGTTCTTCAAAAGCATTGCCTGTATTGTTAATTGTGTTAATTGTATTTGCCTTCACAAGCTCCCATAGATATTTCTCTGTTCAATACTTTTGAAGAACACATCTGTGCTTAATTGCCCAAATAGCTTCCTAATACATTTTGCTCTCATCACTCTCTGTGCATGAGACTTGACCCACATCTAAGGCATTTTATATTGTGTAATGGCTTACTTTATTGCATTCTTTGTTCTATCTGGATCTTGGGCTACAACTTGCCCAATAATGCTTCCTTCCTTGGCATCTTCATCTACCTCTATTAAATACCAGGGTCTGCTGAACACTGGAGGTTCATCAATGTCTTCAACAGAAATTTTGACCAAAGCCGTGTCTTTGAACGGCCCCAGCTGAAGAAAACGAGGATCAGGATGAGTGTTGGTTGCTTCCACTCTTAAGGTATGTAACACCTTGTTTTCAAAATCCAGATGCTGAGGATAAAATAATAACAGTAAGAAAATTATATTACCTTCTAAAAAATATGAGTTTTATAATGCTGAATTAAAAGTGCAAATATTTTTAGGAACAAAAGGTCTAAATTTTAATGCATCTTGGGGAAGTTGAAGCATATTAGGCCTTTTTCTAAGCATAAAAAAAATAAGGATTATTATAGGACACCAAGGCAAATATGATCCCTCTGCCTACTCCTTGTTAAGTTTCCTGAAAAAGCAGAGGGGTTCAACATATATGAAAACAGCAAGAAGAAAATGGAGTAATTTTACTCAGTCCACAAGTAGCAGTTGTTTAAAATCTTTTTTGTCTCATCTCATTGATAGCAACAAAGGCAATTTTCTCAGTTCTTAAATGTTCTCTGGTCTATTTACCTTTTCCTTACTCTTCCTCCATTACCATCTACTGTTGCCTGTTTGGCATCAGGAGCAGACCAGACTTGTCCCTGGCCTCCATACTCCACAGTGAACAGAAAAACTGTGAAATCTAATTTCCAATGTGAAATTTATGGTACGCAAATCCATATATACATATGTCTATAAACATTCATATGAACACACATATATATATATATACATAAATATACATGTTTCCAAATATTAAATCTATATATTTATGTAGACAACAAATAATTTTTACTGATATATTCAGTAACAATAGAACTTGAAAGAGTGCTCAGAGTTTAACAAGCTGAGTTCTAGAAAACAACCAATAAATCTGTCAGAGATGTTATTTTGAATTTAGTTTCTACCAGTGTCTTTGCCCTTTGAACTTTCATTGACATAATATGTAACAACTGAAGTTTCACTGGGGTTGGATTTAAACCAAGACAGATTTTAGCTCCTGGAGATAACTGGCTGTTGGACAAATTAAAGAGGGAAAGTTTACCCTTGAAGATGTAAGTTCATCAAACTTCAGGTAAGCCTCCCACCCTTGTGAGTCTTACCACAGCAATCAGCTGGCAAACCTCACTGTGAACTGAACCCCTCCAGGTTTTCACAGCCCTAATTTGAAAGTACTGTGTGTGAGACTATATATATTGAACAGACAGCAGCCACTGAAATATTGCTTTATGTGAAGTGACATGCCAGTAAATTTCCCTCGAGACTTGAAAATAACAGATATCTGCTGAAGAAAGAGAAGAACAAAACTAATACAACAGCTCCTTGGCAGCCTGACCCCTTGTGAGATATACCTTCCCTTCCCCTGGAAAAAGAAAAATAACCATAACACTTGGAGAGCTAAGTACATATAAAAGACAGGGAGGAAAAAATAAACCTTTTTGACAGTTATAATCCCTTCCTGTGTGTCCTTGTCAGTGACGATATCAAACATGTCTGATCCATCCCCACTGGAAATGCTATATTCAATCTCTGCATTTTCTCCCACATCGGGGTCATTGGCTTTAATTCTGCCAAGAGAAGTCCCAGGTGATGCAGATTCAGGAGAGCTGAATTGGTAGGTGCCTGGAAGACCAAAATCAAGCATTTATTGTTTTGAGAAACCTTTTCTGCTGAATAAAAACCACCTCCAATTTCACCTGGATTTTTAAAGTAACTTAAAGTTCCAAATACTGTAAGAAAAATGTTAATCATCATACTAAACTTTAAAACAGAGTTTGGAGTTGATTGACAAACTATCACAAAAATTTCAAGTGATTCTTCATAGCCATTTAGTACTGTGATTTTTGTGATTGTTTTCTTCATCTTTAAGGGGCAAAGTAGATAATAAATAAGGTACCAGTTCTTACCTTGATTATTTAACATTGTATATATATATATATATTTACATATATATTCTCTCAGTTTTCTAAAAATGTTCCTAGATATATTTAGAAATAGGAAGGGATTTTGTTTTGTTTTCTCAGGGCATAAGGGTTGCAGAAATCACTGAGGATTTTATAAAGAAACTAAAATAGAATAGCGGTTTTTTATTTATTCTTTTGAAATATGTATTCAAGTAGGTGTTCTGTGTGAAAGTAATTTAGTCCATTATTGGCAATACATGCTAAAGAGTCATGGCAAAAAGCATTTGGATAGATGTTCATGTTAATTGCTATAGTTAATTGAAATGCAGATACATTCAGATTTTCCTTCATTTACTCTGCATATACTTTTTGTGCTCTTTCAATGATTGGCTACAATTAATGTTTTTATAATCAGGATTTTCTAAAATAAATTTCATTACAAAGACATTTTAGTCTTGCCCATGTATATGAAAAGTAAATTTATATGTATTTTCTGACAATATTCACAATAAAAATCTAATTATAAAGACATATTGTTGCAGAAAAAGTATCAGTCAGATGGATTTCTTGACCAGTAGGAAGATATTGAAGACCTTTCATGACTAGCAACACACAAAAAATTCTAAATCAGTATTTTCAGTTACCAAGAAAATGTGAAAAAGACCCTGGTATGTTCAGGTTTTGCTTATTGAGATGCCAGAACCTGATGTTTCTTTTGATCGGTTTTTTACATGTAAATTCATATTAATTTATTTGAGTGAGGTAGCAGCACTGGAGAAATACGTCAAAGGTATGACAAAATTAGCACCTGATAAAATGTACAAGCCTTATTCAAAGGGTCCAATAAGAAGCCACATATATTGTGCTGACTTTCACTGAAGTACAGTCAACTATCTTCCTTGCAACTACCCTAATTCCTATATTTGCAAGCCCTTTGCTGTCTTTTAAGACACCTAAAGGGTCCTGAATGTTCCATTTAGCACACGGAATATATCAAAAGTCTGAGTTCTGTGTGAGTTTCTTTCCCTAACTGTACGAAGTGCAAAAGAGAATCACTGCAAATATGTTACATTTATATCGATGTGCAACAAAATGGAATCTAATGATGCCAAACTGTTGCAAATTCAAGGTTGTAAGTGAAAGCTCAGCAGTAATCTGTTTGATCCACACAGGCCAAAATGCATATTGTTTGCTTAAACCAGTCTGAAAATGGGAAAAAAGGGTAGGATTCCTGGCAGCTAAACCAAGAGTTTGAAGACTTGAACCCTTAACAAACTCAGGGGTTTGGCAGGTGAGGCAGAAATACCATAAGAACAGATTCAATCATGCTAGGTATTACTCCTTCCAAACCAACAACTCCCTTTCATGCTTTTGCATTTCAAAGCATTCCTTATTTTTGTGATCCTGTGTGAATGTTCCACAATTTTGCTGTGTGAGATGGATATTCGGGTTAGAGTAAAATGGAATTAAAAATGTGTAAGATTTTCATTATGGTGCAATTTCAATTCCATGTATGCCTCTATCTTCTAACTGTCCAGGATTCCTTTCAGGAAACAAAACACAAGATCTGTTTGTTCTTAATGCAGTCTGAAAAACCAATACTTCACAATGTCATTTTACTTTCTCCTGTCCCTCTAAGAAATTAATCTTTAGTTCTTAAATAGCCTGGCATTGCTTGCAATTGCCATTCACCCTCTGTTCTGGGAAACATTTTCACTTATTGTTGCCTCACATAGGAGAAAATGGAAGACAAATGTTTTTGTAAGAAGCAAACTTCCAGAACTATATAGTTCTTTGAAGGTATGCCCTGCTTCATAACTATCTGACAAGAAATAAAATCCTCCAGCTGTCTGTCTATGTTTAATTTCCTGGGAAGTGTGGAAAGGCACACTGCTGAGGAGAAAGAAAATGACAGGGAAGGGTCATCAGCAAAATTAAAATTCCACCACCGAACAGATCCCACAGCAGGCCTTCTATAGGCTATCCAATGTCTTTTAGCGATGTCCAAAGTAGAACACCACAGAAAATATTGTATGAGGAGTCAAATTGTGTAAATTTTTCTATAAAGTACCAAACCCAAAGCTTATTGAAATAATGAATTTACACAGATGTGAGCCTTCAGTTAATCTTTTAAAAAGAGCGTCATAAGGAACACAGTCTAAGGAGACTGGAAACCTTAAGTTATTTTGTAGTTCTATAAACTCTTCATTCCTTATTTTTATTGTATTTTAGTTTAGTTTAGTTTAGTTAGCAGCAAGCCTTGAATTCCAATGTGTTACCCTAAATTATAATTTAGGTTCAATAATCCCCATTTGCCAAAAATATTATAGTCTATATCATGCTATATACTTTTAAAAAGTATCCCCTCATAAAGTCAAACAGGAAATTTGGCTAAAAATTGTTGTTTGAGTTTGCCATGTAGAGTTGATGCTTGGCAAGTGAATTCTGAATGTGAATTCAATTTATCTTTTGAGTGTCACAGTACTTTTTCTGCTCTCTCTTTTTTTAAAAAAACGTTGTCACAGATAGAGATTAAAAAAAGCTAATTTGGAATCTGAAGAATTCATTCTTTTTAATTTTTTTTTTTTTTTTTTTTTTTTTTTTTTTTTTTTTTTTTTTTTTTTTTTTTTTTTTCTTATTTGTTCAGTTTTTTTTNNTTTTTTTTAAATCTGCTCTGGGCTGACCTGTTTGTACTGCTCTGGGTGTACTTATTGCCATGGTACTGAAGTGTTTTTCAAGTTTCTTCAGATTTGGGAGAGCATTTTCTAAATCAGCTTGGTTTGTTCAGTCCTTAGTGAATCTGTTAGACAGCCAGGTCTGTCATCAGTGTGAACAAACAATTCAAATTTTATAACGTGGACATTTTTCTGGCAGGCACTGAACTGAGGCTATAAATTTCTCCTATCTTCAGCCTATCAAACAGTTATCAGACACTGACTTTAACAATTTGAGATTGGATTTAAACCAGTGGCCTAGGATGAAAATATCTGTAGTGTGCTACTGTGAAGATTTTGGTATTGTGCAGCTTTCTGTATTTTGCCATTTTTTACTCCACAGACATATTTAAAAAAAACCAAAACACTTTATTATGTCAAACTGGCCTAGATTTTCAAAATCACTTAGCATCAAGAACTGAACACAGATTACAAGTACCTAAAGCAAATTCTTAGATTGCCAGCAGAGCATACCACCTGATCAACTCTGCCTCAGCAAGGCAGTGCATTAGAAAATTTGCTGACCTATTTGCCTGCCTAAACATGTGGAAGTAAAAGTGTCTCAAAAAACTGAACCCTATATTTTGTAGTTAAATTCCTCTAAAGGCTTTCAAGTTCCTGCAATCAGCCTAAGTTATTGTTACATTTTATGTTTCTGTAAGCAGAGTAAGAATGAGAAATGAGTTTATTGTTCCAAGAAATAATTTGCTATTAGAAAAATGTAGGCAGAGATTCCCATTTGCCTTAAAGAAAGCTGCAATGTAAACAGACACAGCAGTGGGCCAGTATTTATACTAGAAAAATAATGAAAAAAAAAAAAGTTTCCAGATGGTCAAACCAAACCAGCTGATTTTTGAGAGGTTCTTTGGAAAACAGAACTATTAGATGCTCCATACTCTGGGGGAAGCGAGGTGGATTGTCATTGACATCAGTCAGTGTGATGTTCACGGTGGTAGTCCCTGATAGTCCTCCCATCTGGCCTCCCATGTCTTTGGCCTGGATGACCACTTGATATTGTTCCCTGTTTTCTCTGCTCATGTCCGGCAAAGCAGTCTTGATTATGCCTTAAAGAAGTAAGAAAAAGGAGAGACAGAGTAGTGAAGGAAAAGCAACTACGCACTTTGATCTCAGAGTCTTTAAACAGATTCATGTAAGATATACTGCGCAGAAGATAATCCATAGTAATCACAAGGTATACAGCAATAAGCCTTTAATTCTATGTCTGATTTCATGTGATTTTTTTTTTTAAAGACAAATAAATGTAACAGAGGCATTATTCAATGTTTTTGATATGGTAAATCAATTTAATTATTCTTGCAATGACAAAAATATCAATATACCTGTTGAATTAATGACATTTTTCATGTACTATCCCCAGTTATTATTTTAATACATTCTGATGTGTCTAATCCCCATGAACATTTGGTATTATAACACAGGGCTAACTCTAACATGCCCTTGATTCATTATTCTGGGCTGTAAATGATCATAGATTGTAATGCTCAGTGATGGACCCGATAGGTCAGCTATGGCTATATCTAATAAAAGAATTGAACAAGATTGTAAAATTAATGTTGGAAAGTCTTGGGTTTTGGGTGTCCAGTTTCAAGAATTTCATAACTGAAATTTAAATGTCTCAGACTTTTAATGGCACACAAAAAGAGCAGGGATCTCAAAAAGACGATTTTTTTTAAAGTGGGCATCCACGTTTTCTTTTAGAAAACCAAGCAGAGCTTTTTTTTTTTTT
>VXBX01000113.1:39269-88994 GCA_013400415.1 Scytalopus superciliaris | reverse complement strand
TTTTTTTGGGTGTTGTTGGTTGGTTGGTTGGGTTTTTTTGATTTGTTTTGTTTTTTGTTTGGTTGGTTGGGTTTTTTTCCCCTCTTACTTTTATTTAGAAAGGTGGTGTCTTTGCAGGGCTGGAGTGATGAGAGTTTTGTGAAATTGAAAAAGTTAAATATAGTGTCTCTTTCTGCTTGGAGGATTCATACCCCTGCCCTTCCATTTTCAGAAGAAGGCTCTCATTATAGGCTGTTTGATGTTATGCAAAAAAGAAAAAGCAAACCTGGAAAATTTCTACATCCAGAAAGAGTGAAACAGAAAAAAAAAAAAAAAAACCACAAAAAAACCCAACACCTTTGAAGTTTAGTGGTTATTTGTGTCTGATCCAGGTTTACCAGGTTCTGATTACCATACCTAGGCTTGTTAATATATGTAACATTAAAGAGGAAACTGGTTTAAAATGAAAAATAATCCCAGAACCAAAGATGAGAGTCCAGGTCTTCCCCAGACTGTCTGCCTGCCTAACCACCTGTACCATCAGTTACTGTCCAAGTGTTACCGGTCCTCTTTCCCTTGATTCAAAGGAATCTGTATTTAGTCTGTAAAATGCACTTTTATTACGGCCGGGGACAACGCTGGGCTACTGCCCTCAAAGTGCACTTCCACCGGGCATGCAGAATGTAGCAACTTTTATACAGTTAAGTTCAAATATTATCTATTACATACACTGTTCAGTTTACGTCCTCTACTCAAGCTCCCCCTTTCCCCTGTTGTTATAAATTGCTTTCTATGTGCTAAAAGCAGTTTTCTTATCCATCTTGGTTCAAGCAAGCTCTTTTATCTGAGATGCACATATTCAAACCTAGCTCTAGTTTTTCTCGTCTTAACTGCCCATAGTTAGGGCCGACTTCTTCTTGCAAAAACAACCACACCCTGGAATGTTACAGTTAAAACTCACTTATATTGAAAACAAAATTCTAAACTCCTGTATTATTGTGTTTTATCCTTGTTTCACCCTGATCATGCTTAGTAAAGATGGAGAAAAGAGAAAAGAAGGGAGATTGAAAGAGGTGGGAAAAAACCAAACACTTTCACCCAAGGCAAAACTGCTGTTCTCCCTTTTAAAACTGTATCCTTGTGGCTTATTATCTTTTTCATACTATCTTTGTTGTATTTAAAAAAAGAAGCTATTTCAAAAGGAAGTTAGCCCTCATTTGAGCATGCTCAATGGATTAGGAACTTCAGGGATTCTGGGCACAGTTGTTCTTAAATTCTCAGTTCTCAAACCAGAACAATTTTTATAACATGCTTGCTGAGTCTTGAGTCCCTTAGGATTAGGTATCTGGAAGAAGAGAGGTTGTGGTTGAATGTTTCTTTTTTGAACCCCAATTTTGAATTATAGATATCCAAAGTTCACACTTTTTTTCTTTTTTTAGTTTGTGTTTGTCTCTTATTCAATTTTCTGCAGAAAAAGTGAAAACAGTGAAAGAGGTGTTCATTCATGCTTTACAACTTGAAAGCATTAATTATTGTTAATGATTCTGCTTCAATTCTAATAACTGTTGGAATGAAAATACAGTTTCAAAAAGCATCTTCAGTTAAAAATTGTCAGTGGCCAGGAATCTATTCAAAACTTTCAGAAATAATGAATTATCTATGAGGTTTTTCTTACCTCCACCTCCCCACCCCCCACCTCCCCGGTGTGAAATTGTCCAGTTTCTATTTCCTTTTCTTGAGAAACAGATGAAATTCCCAGAAATTGGTGTAAAATAAGTTTATGACTCATTTTGATGGTTCTTTGGACCCTTTATAATATTCTACACATTTATTGAACTGTTTATCTGTTCAGTTAACAGTCATCTGGAAATCTTACTCATACCAAGTAAAGCAGTTCTTCTGCAATAATTTTATTTTAACAGAAAAGGCATACTTTTATTGTGATTTCAGTTTTCATTTAATAAAAGGTATCAGCTTTGTGTCAAGTCATATGATGCCATAAGCCTGTTCCAGTATTGAAATTGAAGTGAAAAGTGTGTTGATCCCTGCATCCTGTCTCTATTATTGCAAAAAGTAAGACTAAAGGAATAGCTAACCTGTTTCTGGATCCACTGAGAAATATGGCTGTCCCTGGAGGATGCTGTACACCACTTTAGCACTGTTTCCATAGTTGGCATCATCAGCATCTGTGGCTGTCACCTGAATAACAGATGTACCTAAATGGGTACCAAACAAGGAATCAGCAGATTTTAAGAAGGCATCTACTTGTAAACTACATCCAGTTGTTGCAGTATAGAATTCAGTAAGAAACCAAACAGCATCCTGTTGAAAAACCCAGAGTTACCCTACACAAGAAACAGTAAAATAAAATAAAATCTCATCTCATATGGGATTAAGAGCAATGTGAGTCAATACATTTGGTGTTGTTTATGGATTAGAAGCAAATCAAAGGTTCTGTAAAGCATTTTTAATAAGATATATAAAAGGACAAAGCTGTTCAACACAAGCTTTTATTTCTTAGCACTTTTCAAGATGTCAGAATGCAATTTGCTAACAAAATCTAGACCTGACAAAGGTCTAGATAAATGCAAGCAGTCCAATAGCTAGAAGTGTAATGGCCCTTCACTCCTTGCCAGGTGATGAAGGCTGACTGAGAAGAAGCTCTTTACCCTATTTTTGGCTGGGTAGTTTTTTATGTATCTCACTTTCCTTGAAAGAAAAAATGCCTAGTGAGCACTGTTCACTTACGTGAATATCATTCCCTACTCTTTTTTTTTTTTTTCAATCTTCAGCCTCTCTAGATTGAAGTTCACTCAGATAATTTGCAACTTGACTAAAAATTTAGAAGACACTGGGAATAATGGAATTGAAATTAATTGTCTCTACTGTCACTTTTCAGCATATACCAGGGATGGGGAGAAGTAGAAAACCAGAGTAACCAAAACAGATTTCTGAGAGTACATTATTATTAGGTCCTGTTAGATGTAACTGTTTTTTTAGAGTGCATAATACAGCTTTACAAATAATAATGTTACCTACATAATAGTAACAATTTCCACTATTTCAGGTTATCTGAAGAACATGTCAAGACAGGAGGAATACTTCTTTCTCTGCAACAAACCAGCAGAACAAAGTTGTAAAAAAGCTCTGTCACAAGTCATCAAACTCTAAAGAGGATTTTTGCCATCAGCTATCTGGATTACTTTTTGCCCAGTTAAACAGTTAGAGGTCATCTGTGTGCCAAGCTGAGCTGTAAAGATAATCCCAAAGAAGTGAATATTTAAGGACATTTTGGTCACTAACTGTTCAGCAAAACTGCTCATCAGGACAAAAAAAATGAAGACAGTTTTTTTTGAGAATGGCAAAGTTCCATTACTCTTATCTCTTTTCAGAAGAGCAAGCAAGTTAAATCCCATGTCTCCTCAAGACTAACAGGGAAAGAAGAGTCAATATCCCTTGTTAGCCTATAAAAACCCACAAAAGAAATTAGTAGAATCAAATGCTTATACTGTGTTCTGTTAGAGCATCTAGAATTTAAGAATCAAGAGAAACGTAGATGTCCATCCCACCCTGTCCATTCAAAAAAAAAGAAGAAAACTAATGAAAATACTTTCATCAGGAAAAGGTATTGCTGTGGCCTCCTGATATAGCAACTGTCATGGGTGATGCCTCAGGGCTTTTTGATTTTTTTATTTTTAATTTTACAGATTTTAGAAGTTAATGTAGTTTTAATGTAACAGTAAAGTAACTTCAGTAGCTTAATGTTTACACATAGCAACCCCATCCTCAAAACTCCAGTAGCTGTTTAGTCTCCATTTCAAGGTAGAATTGCAGAGAAGCGCCATGAGGCCTACACCAGAAGATAAAGACATAGACAGAAGAACACTGAATCTGGAACTTTGGAAGGCCTCCAAGCACCAGACATGCTGCAAGGAAGACGAGGATGATGAAAGAGGGGTTCCAGACCCCCAGACTCAATTCCTGATGGGGCATGCTGGGGGTGGGATGGGGCAGGACTGGGGGGAATAACAGAATGAGATTGGATGGACATTATTATAAAATCTTGGAACCTGGGAACTTTGGGAGGATCCTGAGGATTCCTGGAGCCTGGAGGTTCATTAAAGCTTCTGCTCTCCTTATCTTATCTCCTACTAAATTTGCCTGGAGTTTTTTTCTCCTCACTCTTTAAGGCTACATAGGAGAGAAGTTTGAGTATGGCTATAAAAAATGAATGCACATTAATGTTCTTTCTTGCTTTTCCTAGTGTACTGTTTTGATGAAAAACTGTGCTGAATCTATTTGGGGCTTTTTTTTTTTCTTTTTTTCTTTTTCTTTTTCTTTTTTAGGAGAAGTATATTACAAAGCTCACGGCAGTCTTTGGAAAATTTCTGTCTTTGTCTCATTGGAATGTCTATCTTTGTTTCCTGAGGCTCAAGTGCCATATAGTTATGGTTGCTGGGGAGAGTACAGAAGATGTAACCCTATAGAAACTTTCGAGGTGGTGAAAAAATAGTGTTACAAAGCTCCTTCTTTCTAGTAAACTAATAGTACAACTGTGAAAAATGATTAACAAAAGTATATTCTCAGAAAACTCAATGTCAGCCTGCAGTCAACTTTCTTCTCTGCCAACAGTCTATTGTGTCGTAAAAGAGTATGCTCACAAATGATAGGCAATACTTGTGCAACTTTTCTTTCATGAGGAAAGAAACTTGTCCTAGCTTTTTGGGTTTGAAATGAGAGTGAAATAAAGGCAGTGAAATAATGGAACTCAACACTATTTTTGAAATAATTGGTAATCAGGCAAAAACAATCTATAATTTTTTGATTAAAGAAAAATATACCATTTCTTTATCTCAGTTGAATGGTACCCACAGAATTATCTATTTATTCATTTGCTTATTTATAGTCTAGATAACCTCACAAGCAGCCTCTTACCACATTTGTGACCAGATTCAAAGTATGAATCAGTTTGTATTGAAGAATACAACAGAAATGAAGGAAGGAAGGAAGTGGAGCCTGGGAAGAACTGGGGTGAAGGAAGGTATCTTAGTGTTTTTCTTTTTTCTCACTTTCCAACTATTTTTAATGGGCAATAAATTATATTGATTTTCCCAAGTGAAATCTGTTTTGGCCCTGATGGTAATTGTTGAGCAATCACTCACTCTATATTTCAACACATGGACTTTTCCATTTTCCTTTCCCTCCCTGTTTTGTTTTGGTTTGGTTTTTGAGCAGGAAGAGTGAGTGAGCAGCTGTGTGGGCTTCTGGCAGCCAGTTAAGATCAAATACACCACATGAGCAAATTTGTGTGAAAGATCACAGAGAAAATGTGAGAATGACTACAACAGCAGTCTAAAACCTGATGGCATCATTCATCCATTCATCCGCTTCAACTCAATCCAACCCAGGAAGCCTATTCCATCTCAGGATGATAAATAAATTTCAGAGGTCTCAAGAGGTGTATTTTTTTTTTCTTTCTTTTTCTTTTTTCATCTTTTTTGTTTGTTTCTTTGTTTTGTTTTGATGAATTGTCAATACTTCTTTAACACAACTTACAGATAATTTTACTGGCTTTATCTCTCAAAGATTCTCTATCTGCATACAATGGACAAGAAATAGCAGTTTGCTATATGTGCTGAATTTACCAAGATTCATGAGCGCTATAGCTTCACTCCTTTTTCCTCCTTTTTTTCTTTGTTTTGAGTCTGGAAGCTTAAGCACTTTGACAGTGTATCTGTGATGCATGAGGTCCCACTGTAAGTGCAGCAAAATGCAGAAGGATAATTGTGAAGGTAACTTGAGAGAAGACAAATCTATACTAAATCTGTGAAAGATCTGTGTGTGTGTGTTTGTGTGTGCATATGTATTCATCTATGTGCATGTAAGAATGTGGAGTCGAAAAAGGAAAACTGAGTTAGAGAGAGCATCACTCCATGTCTAGAACAATGTAATTCAAGTGTCAGAACTGAGTGTCACTAACACAGACTCCTAGAACTCATGAAGATGAGACATAAATTTGAAAAAAAGCTTGAAACATTTGAAATGAGAATGCTTTTATGAATTATGTTTAAAATGCTTTCTATTCCTTTGTGCTGTTTAGTGTTTGAAAGAGTCCCACTGGTATAATTAGGTCTCCCAGCATGATACCAGAGTGCATTGCAACACTGAAGTAAATAGCCTGAAGAGGATTGCTGTAGTGCAAAACAGGTCTTCCACTAGACCAGAGGCACATATTTTGCTACATTTTCATGTGAAGTTGTGCTGTTCAGCATGCAACTCTTGTTCCTACTTGGCTCCTTTGGTTGACATGAATTACAACGGCTTCTGCCAGTCAGGAGAATATATCTGCATCTATTGAAAAATGCTATTTTTACTGATAACTTGTTCTGTAACCTTCATTTTGAAAAGTATTCTCAATCTTGGGTGAAGAAAATGAGCAGATTATATTGTTAGTAATGTATGTTTCAAGATTCTACCATGAATGTTGGAACAAAAAATGAAAGTGATTTAAACATCATTCAGAACTATGCCATTTTTTACAAAAGGGAGTTCTGTAACTTAAAAATGCATTTTGATTCTCTCTCTCTCTTTTTTTTTTCTTTCTTTTTTTTTTAAAGTAGGATTTCAGAACAATTTAAACTTCTGATTTTAAGAAAAAATAAGAAGGCTTAGACTTTGGCCTTCTAATATAAAACATTCAAAAAGTAATGTGAAAATAGCAAAAATCTGAAGATGCTGAAACAGGATGTTTTTTCATTATGAGACATCTTCATTTCTATTTTTTTATGTCATCTGTCAAAATTGGCAATTATTGAAAAGTTTTGATTTTTAGGGAGAAGTTTTGTGTGTGTATGTGCATCAAGTCTGTTTCATTTTCAGAAATAGAAGACCAGCTGGGGTAAGTGAAGAGGCAGGAAGGACTTCATCTCCCTAAAGGAGAAGCTCTTGTGCTTGCTTCCTGTTTTCAAGCACAGTGACAGTCTGCTATTTGTCAAGTTTATTTGCAGAGGGAAGATTTTAGAAGACGATTACTTCTACAAGCAAAAAAATATTTGGATGAGCTCTGGGAAACCTCTGGGAAACCTCTGGAATTAGGAACTTTGTGTGGCTAGAAGACTAAAGATGAGTGGACAGGTAGTTTGCTCAGACAGCATGGCTCCAAGGATTATGCAGACATACTGTGGAAATGCCCCTGCTGAAGACATGAGTGAAATTTTAAGTGAGCTACAGAAACTTTGAGAGGTGTTAAACTACTTTTGTCTTTGAGAGCAGATTGTTCTTTCTGTATAGTAGTCTGTGTTTAGACAATGAACTGATCAAATTATGCCATAGGAACTATATGGCAGTACCCAAGCCTAAAAAGTTTAGGAACACATTGGGTTCACCACCAAGAATCTCGTTATCGCATCAGTTGGATGACATAATTTCTGACTGCTCTGTATACAAAAGGCAGTGATAAAGAAGATTGATCAACAACTCTTAGATTTTGATTGGAAGATAAATCTACCTAGAAAGCTGAAGGAACAGGGAGCTGCAAACTGAACTTTGTGCTTCTGTACATGACCAAAATTTAGTGGAGCTTTCACTAGACTGCTCTTCCTTTGATGCAGAAAAGAATTAGAGGTTGGTAGCATGAAAGATTTCATAGAGCATAGGAAAAGAAAGAGTAAAAATAGAAAAGGAGCAAGTGGCAACAGGTAAATAGATCCAACGTAGAGGAGGAAAAAATGGGCATGACCAAGAAAAAAAAATAAATGAAGTAACCTTAGAACAAATAAGAAACTTGAGGAACCAGACTCAAAAGAGCAATAATATAACAATGGAAAATTAAAACGAACTTAGAATGTAGTTCAGCCATATATAGAGAGAATACATTTCTAAAAAAGAAAAAAAGAGAGGAGACAAGAAGATGGCATTAAAAGGGATATGTAATAAATAATTAATAGACAACAATTTTTAATAGTCCACTATGTAGATATGAGGCAAAACTTAGTTTCACTTGAAAACATGCTGTCTTATTTTTGTGTATATTTTCTGACAAAATGTTTGACTGAGAAGTTAGCTGATACGCTAGCTCCTACTTGTGAGTACTGTGCCTTGGTTTTCAATGCCCACCAATTTCCCATACAGGAATCACAAACTTTGCACCACTGTGGTGCACATAAACAGTCACTGCAATCTCTGCTAATTTGACTAAAAGTAATTTGTGAGAGATGTAAGAAAACCAAGCAGCAAAAACAGATGGACCTTACCATTCATTTCAGAAATACAAGATACTATTTTTATGCAACTTTGTTTCATGAACAGTCTCTTGTATTTTGTAAACATTATTAGGAAACAATGTTCATAATTTCTTGTGTGTGTTGCATTTTGAAGATTTTAGGTTTTGTTTAATGCTTCCATTTCTATGATAAAAAGAAGATCCATTTCAGACTGTGTTATCAGAATTTGCATTAAAGAAGTAACTACCTGCTAATGATTGTCTTACCACAGAGAAAGATGCAATGTGACTAAACTGCTCTGTCTATAACCTGCCTGAAGTGCTGCATTTGACAGTGAATAAAATACATATACCATTGTAACATAACATCAGCAATTGAGCTAGAAAACAATGGCTAAAGCTGAACAAAACCTCTAGCCCTCACCCTCCTGCTGTTCAATACCTTGACAAAGTAACTTTAGGTTTTCTTTGGCAGTAACTGTAATTGTGATGTGCATCAGATACCCTGCATGAGAATTTGAAAAGCATTATGTATGCAGTAACAAGTGGGAAACAGTAAAAAGAATGAGAAATAATTTGAAGGATTGGTGGATGAACAATGCTGTAAGTTGATTCTTTTGTGAAGCTCCTTTTTCATCTTCTCACCATAAAGTCACTTCTGAAACAATAATACTGGTGCAATCAAGCGACAGAGATGAGACAGAGAAAAGTGTAGTCACACTCTTTCAAGTGTTAATGTAGATTAGCTTTTACATTGTATTTTCTAGTGAATAAAGAGGTACAGTATAAAGTGATCTGCCATTCATAATAAATGAACTGCAACGTAGAAGTTGTCTACATTTTTTTTTAAATATTCTGTACTTACATACAGTTAGAAAACACATTTCTTTTAAGCAGAATAAGTGCCTACAGTCCATATGTAAAAATAAATTAAACCCCATAATTACTGAATTATCCCCAAAATTTCCATTCAAAATAAAGATGAAATTCATCAATAGTATGTTTCTGGGCCTGGAGCTACTCTGCATATGGTAGGGTTGTTCCAACCCAATAGTGGCTAAGGAAATCAACATGTTGAAGGAGCAACAAAAAATGCTATGATATGGCAGTTAGTTACCTTGGTTACTCCTAATGTGACCACAATGCTTTTGCAGAATATATGGAAATAGGCCAACTGTATGAATGGACAGCGGCACTCCATGAGAAGTCATTCACAACAACTGCACCACTTGTTTACTTTTAAAAGATGAGAGGTGGTAATTTTCACCCTTTGCCCCATCTTAATTTCTGGAATGCAAGAGAGAAAAACCTTTCAGCTGTTTTTATGATAAACATAGGAAGAGTTTGTCCCTGTTGATGCTATTAGAAGAAACAGTGGTTCATAAAGGTTGCAGTACAGTTACATGTTGGTTAAAAATGTCTATTCCTAGCCAACAGTTCCAGAGAAGGCTTTAGCTCTTTTTATAATTTTTAATTTAGAAAATAATGAATTAATAATAGGAATGTTATTTCTTCACTACTATTAGCTCCTTTTGTTCATGTAGCGTAGCTTTTAAGACCCTTTCTGCTTTCCTTTTTTCTTTTCTCAGAAGAAATTACTTGTGGCCCGCCATAAAATTTTTAAATGTCTCACTTAAAAAATAAAATAACAAGCTTGAAACAAACAGTTTTCAAACTTTGAGTTCCTGATGTACGTGCCTGTACTGTTCTTTATTTTTCAATGCAACACATTGAAGTTTATGATTTTTTTTTTTTGGGGGGTGGGGGGAAGAAGAAGTTAACTTTCTATACTTATTTTCCATTTGCTCCCTTTTTGAGCTCAGCTTATGTATCTTTCTATTGGTTTTTGTATTTCTGCTTATGAATCAGAACTAGAATCTTACTCTCATTTGCATCTTCAAATTTTTTCTGTAATACAAGTTAATAGCAATCTTTACAGAGTTTCTGTCTTTTGCCAGATCTGCAAACAAATGCATTTTAGAACCATATGTGAATGTCTATTATGACCATGAAAATGCACATGATTACTTTTAAGACTACAGGCTAGTCCCATATTTATTTTACTTGGGGTCATTTTTGTAATCTGTGGGAAATCCTGCTTGGATAGTGATCATATTTGTCTCTTTAAATGTTAATACATCTGTGAAAAACAGTAATTTTCCATAAAAATATAGTTAATGAAGTTAGCATGGTGACCCCAAATTTATCCTATGTGATTCATGAAAAATCTCTTGCCTATCTCATGTGACTTATCTCACTGTGGTGTTGTTTGCGAAAATAGCAATAAAGACCTATAATTTTGAAGAGAAATGGAGTCTAAAGCAGAGAAAATTAATTGAATTCCAGGATTATCTCAGTCACTTGCTTTTTAAAATTACATTAAAGTACCATTTTTAGACAGAAGCAAAACACTTCTGGTGCTTGCATGGGTAAGTAAAATAAGTAAATACAGATGTAATTATATGTATGTGTGGGTTTAGGTAAATATATGTGGATAGAATATTAACTAGGCTCACTCAAGGCACTTTTCTAGACATTTCTAGGCATTTCATTTATCTTCAAAAGTGTTCAAAGGTCTTGAGAATAATCTGTCAAATGATTCACAGGCAGAAGTGTTCTGCTAAAGGCTGTTGAAGTTTCACAATGTTTGCAAATTAATTATAAGTGCATTGGCTACTAATTCCAAGATTACAGTCACAGTAAATTATACATATCATGAGTACAAGCTGATTTGGACGTATCTTATAGATTTGAAAACTTCTGGTTGAAAAAAAATTAATGGTGTTGATTACAAATTACTTCCTTAGGAACAACTCTTAAAAATGCCTGAGCCAGTTTCAAAAGATCTTAACACTGGGTGGCTTGGGTCTCAGTGAAAATTGATTTCACATATGCATTTAAGCAGTTTGTTTATCTTCCTCAGGTAGACATCCGTTCCCAATAGTCAAGGTGTCTTTTAAAATTGTAGTCATGAAGCCAGTAAGTATTAGTCTTCTGGACCATGAAATATAAGATTATTTTTTCCCTTTCCTCTCTCTTTTAATCATCTCTGTGTGCTAAAAGGTGTCTATACTTTAGGTGTTGGTTTGGGTTTCTTTCACAACTGTCACATATTTTGACTTCATTAGGAAATAAACCTTTCAATTTATGGTTTACATCTCCAATATACTGTGTACATAGTCTTTATTTATCACAGGTTATTTATCATTTGACTTGCAGCAAAATGAAATAACTGTTATTGAGTTGGCTTTCTGACAGGAAGGTTTGATGAGAATTTGAGGTTTATTGGCAGTTAAATACAAGGTATTTATGCATGTGCACATACTTCAGAGGACATTAAGTTAGGTATATTTTGTTCTGGTTTGTTAGAGGTGTGGTATGTTCATGTCAATCATGTGTCATCAATGTATTTTAAATACGAAGATATTAACAACTTCCATAGGGAATAAAAATAAACTTGTACAGATCTTAACCATACTTGATATTAATTTCACAGTGTCACACACATATGAGGTTGTAAGCAAAAACTACACTGAAAAATCTTCTCAGGCACCTGGTTAGATAGTAGATGATAAAGTAAATGTGAGCATCAGGATTGCTGTCATTGTGAAAACTTGCAGATGTGCATTTTGCAAGATATTGAGAAAAATACAATGATTTCCATGACAAATGCTGTAACCCAATCTTGTTCCACATATTTAATAAATGATGAGTATCAGTGGGAGTAGTTTTCAAGCAGGCAGGAGTTAGACAAGGTAGTCCAGGATAAGACTTTTCTTACCTTCATTTTCTTGACTGTGAAAGGTGTGGATAGTACAGAAAATTTCCAAAATGACTGTTTGATTAGCAAGAAAGAAAAATAGTGTTGTATAACAGAATTCAAGCTGATTATTAATTTGACTAAGAAAATCACACATGTAATAACTGCCATTTCTAATTATGTGTTGCTAAAAAATTGTAATAAATGCTCATTTTTAAAATAATTTTATTTTAAATATGTTTATGTAATATATAAACACACACACACATATATATATATGTGTATATATATCTATATATACATATACATATACACACACACACACACATCTATCTATCTATATATACACATATATATATATGTGTATATATAGATAGATAGATGTGTGTGTGTGTGTGTATAGACACATTCTAAGTGAGATATTTGCTTATTTATTAATGTTATATCCATTATGGGCAGACATTCATAGTCCTTCCACTCCAGTAAGAGCTATTTTATCACATGTGCTTAGGTGAATAGTGGACTTCTTGGGGACTGGTAACGTTCTTTTTCTGAGCTTCTTACTCTTAGGCTGCTGGTATGCTGCAACTAAACAATTTGTAATAAAAGTGGTCCTTATCATTTAGATTCACATGAAATAAAGCTTTCATTTCTCTGTGACTCTACTAAAACTGAGGATTAGGGTGAAGGGATAGCTCACAAAAAGGCATATACAAGATAAAAAAAAAAGATTTGAGTCTGGACCTTTATTTTGTGACCATTTGATCTGTTTGATGAGACCTCTGCAAGACTCAAAATTATCTCAAAGCGTCTTTATGCACATGCTAGTCTGTGTGTGTGATGATTAGTTACTTTAATGTATATTATATTAGAAAAAAATATGTTTTGTCTTGCACCCAAATATGATCCATTGTATCTTACTTATATATTTTGGAGATAAGTAAAAGCCATAAAGAAATGTGTTAGGGAAAAACAAACAAGCAAACAAACAAGCAAAAAACAAAAAAACAACTCTAAACCACAGAAACCAGTCTAGCTTTGTGTTTTACTTTTAAAATAGATGCATGCATGTGTTAGCATGATTACACAGAAAATAAAACAGTAAATCCCTGGAATTTTATACTCAGCTTCATGTTAGCAAATAAATGTACATTCAAACATACAAAAAGCTGTTTTTCCTTTTTTTAAACAACTGAAAATTTTCTGTGTTCAGTATATTAGACTGTGAGCATCCCAGAAGTGCTTTGATTTAACAAAGTAAAAAAAAAAAAAAAAAAAAAAAAAAATAATTACACTTCTCAATGTAATTTGTAAATCTTTTTTATGACTACATATAAACAATACTCAAACAGATTTACCTTATAACTAGTTAATCACAGTTCTTGACTTAGATCTGTGTGAACACCCTTCCCAACCAGCTACAGAACTAACATTTGAGAAAACCCATTCTAAAAATCATTTAAATGAAGAAAATGATTTTTTTTTCAGACAGCCAAAACTTCACAAAGAACTTATTTATGTGGTGTCAGAAAAAAATCCCTGTGCATTAGAGTGATATAAATAGTGACATTAACATTAGCACTTTTAAGGCAAAATCTTTTCTTAGACAACAGATTACTTCTTATCCACTACTAACCTGTTTAGTTCAGTGTCTGCCACGTTTTAGTTTTAATCACGGTTATAACGTGTACCTCTATTTGACATGTTTCTTCTAATAAAGACACAGGTGTGCCTAATATGAGTACTGTTAAATAGTGCCAGTCCTTGCTACTGGTGGTACAGTTGCTTTAATATTGTCCCATAAATGTGAGAAGGGGCTCACTGCAACTTCTATATTGTAGCCTGCCTTAAAACAAGCAAAATTATTTGGTGGCTGGTAGCTGCAAAGGCTATCTAGGGAATAAATTAGCTCCCTATAAACTAGCTACCTTTAAACTGTCATCATGCATAGGAACTCTGTTTACTGTGACTCTGAAAACAGATTGCGCATGGCTGTGAATTGTAACGTTTATATAAAAGGATGCATAACAGGGTGGATATTCATATCAAGAGATATACATACTGGCTGAAGCAACATGGCTGTTCATTAATAATTTCAGAATGTCAGTGAGATTTTTAATTTTCAGATGTGAAATTGTGAAAGGTGAAAGAACCTTATCTAACATCATATGAGAGGGACAGCACCTCCAACAATGCAGAATGTAACTCACTGTATTGCACTGCAGTGTGAGCAAAAGTGCCGGTGTAAAGAATCCAGGCCCATTATACTTCTGTTCAGAGATTATAGTGTTATAGCTGAAAAGTCTAATCAAACAAAAGTAAGGAAAATTGATATTTCAAACAATGTTTAGTGTAAGTTTAAGACAGGAACATTTAATGCTAATTTCAAGCTCTAATTTAGAGATGTGCAGGTCTCTGGTTATTTTGGTGTTGGAGTTTCTTTTTACTTTGTTTTGTTTTGTTCTCGTTTTGTTTTCATTTTGTTTTGTTTTCAATGTACACAGATAATGGAAAATAATAAATTGGTTGCAATAAAGTAGCCAAGCAAACAGTATTGCACTGAATCATTTCAGAGAGGTATAAAGGGGAGCCACATTTAACATAGCGCAGGCCTGAAAATTCTTCTTGACAAGAAGACTGTCACTCCAAGGTACTGCAATACCCATTGCTGCAGTAGCTGAACACATTAAGACATATCTACGGAGCAGAACTTTTCCAATTTTCTACTAATTGGTGGGAAATTGAGAGTTTGTGGTCAGCTTAAAAATGCATGTCCAAAGTTTAGACCAAGCAGCTGACAAATCCCAAAGTCTCATGTAATGCTTTAAAAGTCACCCATCCTGCTTACTAATTGCTGCATTTGAACTGCTGTCATGTTATTTATTCCTATTAGAAATACTTTAGACCAGAACATCAGGAAGGGTCAGCAGGTCTAAGGGAGTTCAGAGGAGGTCACAGACTGACAATGAGTTGACAGTGGCTTAGTTCTCATAGGACAGAAATATGAAAATTTATACTTTCTTGTGTTAACAACAAGCAACTAGCTACTTCTAGTTGCTGACATCCCTTCTACAAAACCCCAATTTCTTACAACACCAAGAATGAGCTGTTACTCACAATGGGTGAATAAATGTTTCTGGTTTTCCCATTGCACTGTCTGAGAATTGTGGTGTTTTTATAAGAAAACAAATTTCCCCCACACCCTGAATAAAAATAAAAATAAAAAAAAATAAAAATAAAAATAAAAAAATTACACCCACAAAGTTGAGTTGGGAAGTAATCAATAAAAATCCCANNNAAAAAAAAAAAAAAGAAAAGAAAAGTGTGAAAGAAAGTGAGGAATCCTGTTTGGATTAGAGGGATTTTGTAGCTGAAGAAAAATTAATTTGTTAAGTGATCCTTTAGCTGATGTTTGATACTGTTAGATGAAAGAATCTCTCCTGCTTTTACCTGCTATATGTTGTATACTTATGCCACTTTGCTAGCACCAGCTCTGGCACATAACCTCATGTGACCTGAACCAGGGAACAAGAAAAGCAGAAAAGGAAAAATCAAATTTTATGATGATTTAGCTCCTTAAACTTTCTTCTTTTGGGATCAGAGGGACAGTGGAAAGGCATATGACAGCACACCTGGGAGCAGAGAAACCAAAAGAAGAAAAAGAGTGTCACTCATTTTGTCTATAGCTCTAGATCTTATCTGTAATGTTAAAATGTTCTGCAAATCTTAAATTTGTGAATTATTTCAATTCTTCAGAAGCACTACATTGAATCTTGTTAAATATTATGTCCTTTCACTTTTCTGAATGTGCAGTGTCTCAGCTTTTTCAAGTGTGACATTAATATACTCTCAAAGACTTAAAAGAACATGGTATTTCTGATGACTTATCAAGAAATTTTGCAAATTTTATAAATATGATTTATTTACTTAAGTTTCCTCTTTACATTCACAAGTATCAGGCTTGCCTCTGTAAAGCTGTGGGGTGAGATGCAAAGGTTAAAGGGACAGGGGCTTCTGTTGTTGACTCTGAAATGTGCTAGCTACACTGGAGCACACTTGCAGTCCTATGGAGATGACACAGGGACTCTGGAGGTAACAGAAGCCAACAGGGAAACATCAGGGAAATATCTCAAAGGAATTCAGGGGTGTTGCTCTAGGAAGGCAGAGTGTCCGATAGCCCAGCTGAGGTGCTTTTAGAACAATGTAGGCAGCATGAGCATGAAACAGGAGGAGTTGGAAGCCACCTTGCTGCTAGAACCTAGTTGCTATTACTGAAACTTGGTGGGACAAATCCCATGACTAGAGCACAACTCTTGATGGCTGTGGGCTGCTCAGAAGAGACAGGGGAAGAAGGAGAGAGGGAAGTGTGTTCTACAGCAAGAGGTGGATTGAGTTTGAAGATCTGTCTCTGAAGAACAACTATGTGCAGGTTGAAAGCCTCAGTAAAAAATCAGAGACAGAGGCAACAGAGGGAACCTAGTGGCTCGTGTCTCTTACAGGCCACCTGATCAAGTGAGCCTATTGAAGAAGTCTGCTTGCTCCAGCTACAGGAGCCATTGCACTCAGAGGTTCTTGTCCTTCTGGGGAACTTCAACCACCCTGACATCTGCTGGGAAATTAGCATGACAAGTTGTAGGCAATCCAGGAGACTCCTGGAATGCATGAAGGATAACTTCTTGAACCAGGTAATAGTCAACACTACCAGAGTGGATGTGTTACAGGTTCTATTGAACACCAAGGCAAGTGAGCTAAGTGGGGACACCAAAATCAGAGGGAGCCTGGGATGCAGTGTTCATGCATTGGCAGAGTTTGTAGTTCTGAGGGATATAGGACAGGTAAAGAGTAAACTTTGACCTCTGAACTTTAGGAAAAGCATACTTTCATCTTTTCAGGAAGACAATCAGTGGGATTAGGACAAGGGAATAGAACTGTCAGATCTTTAGGGAAATCTTCCATAGAACACAAGACCTAGCAACTGTCAGGAGCAAGAGTCGAGCAAAGGAGACAAGAGACAAGCATGGCTAAGTAGGGAACTGCTGGTCAAACTAAAGGGAAAGAAGCAAATGCACATGCAATAGAAATAAGGACAGCTAACTTGGGAAGAGTATAGTAATGAAATATGGTTGTGCAGGGATGGGGTTGGGAAGTCCAAGATGAAGCTGGAACTGAACTTGGCAAAGGACACAAAGAATAACAAATAGGGCTTCTAGTATGTTAACTAGAAAAGAAAGACCAAATAAGGTGCACCCATGGTTGATTGGTAACAGTGGATGAGGAAAAGGCTGAGGTACTCAGCAATTATTTTTTTTTTCTCAGTCTTCAAGGACAAACTCTCTTTCCACACATTTTGAGAAGATGGACAGCAGAATGGGGGTTGGGGAAGCAAAGTTCTTCTCACTGTAAGTAAAGGTCAGGTTCACCACCTGAGGAACCCAAACATACATAAGTTTATGGAACTCAATAAGGTGCATCCCAGAGTTCTGAGAGAATTGGTTGATGTAATTGCCAAGCCAACTCTCCATATTCAAAATAACCTGTTTAACCTATCAGAGATGCAGTAAGTTCCTTGTTCTTTTTGCTAAGGAAATGCTCTCTATATCATATCCATAAAGAAATGCATAGAGAAAAGATACAATAATTTAAAGTAAAATTACTAATGATCTGCATAAGATTCCTTTGGTGTTCCAGTGGTTTTCTTTAATTCACTGGAAATCTAAAGTCTTAAAGCACCCACTGATACTACTCTGAAAGAGTTCTGCCTCATGCCAAATGTAAAATCCTTCTATATAGTTTCCTAATAAAAATGTATTGCAAGCCTATTGTAAATAAAAATACTATACATGTCCTTTACAAAATACATGCTCAAAACTGAAAGAAAAAAACCACAAATACCCTAAAATTCTTGCAAAACATCATGGAAAGATTTATATTTTTAATACTTAACAAATAGAAGTGTTTTTTACTTTTTCATCTTGATGGTTTAAGAAAGTATTACTGGACATTGAACTCTTATATTTTTATTTTTTAAAGGGATATTTTTCATGTAAGAAAATAAGAAAGAACATAAACAGAGATAAAAAATTCTGCTTTAAAAAAAGTTAACCCTATGCAGATTCTGACAATTATAGAGATTTTGAAATCTTTAATTATAGTGGCAAATACAAAAAGAAATATAGGAGGTATCCTAGTTACAGAATTTCTGCTGTCATGCTTATTTTGACTAAAAGGAATTCTAATTCTGTATTTTAGTAGCATAGTGTAAAATATGAACCTGTGGATAAAATATTTATTTGAAATGTATCATTCTCTTAAAGCTAACTCAATAATTCATTTTAAAATAGAGTGCACATTAGCAATTAGCATTCTGAAATTTTGCATGTTAGCAAAGTAGTTTTTGTAAGCTTGTGTCAAAGTCAAGACAGTCATTCATAGCTTCTTTTTATAAACATCTGAAACCAGGGAAAATATGCAGAGGAAAAAATGTAATTATTTCCTGCTGAAACATGAAAGATGAGAGCTGCCTCCCTTTAGTTGTTTATACACATCTGTAGATTAATGGTTACTGACATAAGCAAATTCAAAAATAGAAAATGTGATGGTTACTGCATTTGGTTCANTTTTTTTTTTTTTTAACTGTAAGACCTACTTGTTCCTGTAAGAGCTTCCTATACAAAATAAGAAACTGTTCTTGAGAAATATGTTTGTGACTATGTGATGTTGAAAACATGATGTAACTAAAAATAATATTAGAATGGAGTGCAGTCTTACTTAAAAGCAGTAGTAATGAAGATTATAGATTCCTAACAGATACTATAGAAAAAAAAGAGCAGTGATAATGGAACTTCCAAGACAGTCTCTCTATCAGTATACACTATCTCTGTTTTCAGTATACACTATTGTACTCAGTAATAAAAATGATAATGTTAATGCATATTACCCTGTTGTTTTACTGCTATTTCATCTCTCTTTTTCTTTGTGTGTCTCATATATATGTGTTTTATTTAGAGTAGTTGTTAAATACAAGTTATGTTTAGCCATGCTATAGTCCTGTATGTCTGAGTTGAAAATGTCCATATTTACATTTAATTTATAACATTCTTCTATCAAGTCTCACTGATCAACTAAAGAAAACTTCTTGTATTCTATTTTCAATAAAAGTAGTATAATGGGAAAGTTATATCTTCTAAATTTAACCATCTAAAATATTCTCCCATATACTTATAAAAACCTTGTCATGTAGAAATCCTGAACTATGTTAGGTGTCTTTGGTTAGGTCCATACAATCTAGAAGGAAGCAGTTAAGTTTGAAGAAATGACTGCTGAGTTAAATTAGGCATTGTACCTTCTTTTGATAGGATCAATGCAAAGATTAAAAGTATGCTGTTAAATACTCATCAGTTGCAGACTAAAGGTGCTTAATGAGACAAAAATTAGCAAAGAAGGTATGGGGGATTTAATACTGATCCAGGTGCCAAGAGGGATTGAACTCCAAAGGAGATTTCAGTGTTAACCTCCCTTTTTAAACAGTTCTTAATAAGAGGTTTTCACAATGAGGTGTAGTATCAGTTTTGATTTGATTTTGTTTTTTTTTAGCAATCGTGTTTCACTTGGAAAAATACTTGAACCATAGCTTTGAAGATGTAAGATGTAAGCATTGAAGAAGAAATTAGTAGATTTTAAGCATAATCAAGGCTATACTTTTCCTTCTACATGAAGAGGAAATGAAGAAAATATTCTCATGATCCATAATATGTATTTACCTTCTCTGAAGTTTTCAGGTTTTTTGATAGACAAATCAAAAACAGTCATGCTTCAAAACAACCTCTTCTTCTTTGTGACCAGGATTGTACCTTAGAGCTTTGGTATTCTATCTATTTAAAATGTTGAATGTCTTTCAAGTATTTACTTTATGTATTATGTTTTGATTAACCTTTATGGGTTTTTCTAATGTCTTTTTCTCAGTTTTTGGAATTATTTTTTATTGAATCAATTTACCAAGTCTGACATAAATCTCAGTACTCTACCAGTCAACTCTACTATTCTTCAAAAATAACAGCAGTTATTACCCTCCAGTTCTTCAGTACAGTAGATAATTTTAATGAGAAATTCCCTGTTATTGAGTTTTAGTATCTTTTAAACTAACTTTCTCATTTAACTTCTTAAGTTAATATCACTGCAAACATTTACATGAGAATTTCCATAAAATTTATCTGCAATGACACTGCAGTCAGTTCACTTCAGTGGCTTTGATTGTTTCCAGTACTAACTTTGCTACACAGCATTTTAGGTATGCCCATAATACTGTTGGACTGGATCCCATTTAGGCATAGCAAAGCTAATTTATGTACAGTTTGATGGCTGCACAAACTAGTGCACAAATAAGCATTCATATTTCCCCCAGGCTTGAATAGGTTGTGCTGAAAATCCATGCTATGCTTCCACTCTTCTTACTACCAAACTAGTTAAACATGACAGATTTGCTCACTGATACTGAAAATCACACATTCTGTCAGAGGTATTGACTTACCATTTTCCCTTGCGTGCTCTAGACAGTTATTCCAAGAAATAGTCAGTAACACACTGAGAAATGCATAGTATGATGTGCAATTTGAATAACAGATATATACACAGCTGGAAACATTGATAGTGATGATTCCTCTTCAATTTCTCAAACTTAGTGACATTTTCCTGAGGTTTCATAAATATCTGTTGTCATATTTGTTGGACTTGGCAAACATAATAAATATAATAGTTAAGAAAAAAAATTGTATTTTGGGACATTTTAGGAATGCAAGACTCTCTGTATATATTGTTTGAAAAAAACAACCCTCATAAACTGAAGTATTTATGCAGGTAATGCAAGAATATATTGACTTTTTCATTTCAGATAACATTAGTAATGATGACAAGTCTCTTGGTTTAATTTTATTATTGTTATTTTCATTCATTTATTATAAAGGAACATAGAGAATTAAGAAGCATTAATTTTTCTTTTTCTGAAATCTTCTGGTTTTCTGAAATGAACACTTATGATTTGATTCTTCCTTCCTTCCTTCCTTTCTTTTTCTTTCTTTCCCTTTCAATTTTCACTATATTTGCTGTCCTTTTATTTCAGTTGTGCTTACATTCACAATAGCAAGTTGTTCAATCAATAATTTTTCACCTTGTTTTTACTTCATGACTTGGCAGCCAGGAGGGCCAACCACGGCATTGCCAGCCAGTCAAATTGAGGTGATTGTCCTGTTCTACTCTGCAGCCTCACCTTGAGTAGTGTTCAGTTTTGTGTGTCACAATATAAGAAAGAAATTAAAAAGACAGAAATTAACATCTTTGGACACTATTAGAGAGCATACAAAGAAGAGTAATGAAGGTGGTGATGGGCCTTTGAGGGGAAGCCATATGAGGACTGGCTGAAGTCACTTGGTCTGTTCAGCCCAGAGAAGAGGAGACTGAGGAAAGAACTCATTGTAGTCTACAACTCCCTCATGAGGGAAAGAGGAGGGGCAGGCACTGATCTCTTTGTGGTGACCAGTGACAGGACCTGAGTGAATGGCCTGAAGTTGTCCCAGGGGAGGTTTAAGTTGGATATTAGAAAAAGATTCTTCACCCAGAGGGTGGTTGGGCACTGGAACAGGCTCCCCAGGGAAGTGGCTACCGCACCAAGTCTGACAGAGTTCAAGAAGCATTTGGACAGCATTCTCAGGTACATGTTATGATTCTTGGGGCTGTTCCATGCAAGGTCAGGAGCTGGACTTCAATGATTATTGAAATTCCCTTCCAACACAGGATATTTTATTATTTTATTATTCTGTGACTTAATTAACACAACTCTCCAACTTCAAATTCCTTTTTAAATTCTGCGGTACAGAACAAACTAAGACATTTGGTCCTTCTGTCTTAACAAGTTTAGATTTTGGGCTTCTTTTTAAGATATTTTCTCCAGTTATGGCATCAACTTCCATATCTGGAGGAATAGAACAAATGGAGTCCAAGAAGGAATATATATGTGCATAATCCTTTTTTACATGTATGTACATCCAACTCTTGAATCGATATTCTTACGACTGACTTCAGCAATAAAGAATATATGTTTCTAGGATGGACTGATCTGGATTTGGGTTCTCTCCCACTTTAAAAAAATTCAAAATTACAATTGTTCATACAAGTTCACATGCTAAGACTTCCTATTTCAGGTTAGTTTTTCTATTCCTAAATGGAAAAGTCAACTAAGCAGAGGTAAAAGTAACTCAGATCTGTTGTGGGTATTTTTTTTTTGCCTTCATATTGGAAGCCAAAAAGCATTTTTTATTGTTTATATCCTTTTTCCTAAGGAAAAGGATATAAACTGTCCTTCACAGAAATTTACCTTTACTTGGGTCTTTTGTGGACAATGCCTCAACTTAAAGTACATCATGGTACTCATACTAGCATCTTCCTCATCAAATAAAACATTTCATAGACTTAATATTTCTCAGGCAGCGCCAAAGCACTGGATCTTATTTGGTTATCTTTTATTCATGCTTCTCCATTTACTCTAATGAAGTTGGACTAAGTCATGAGGTTAAACACAGACAACATGGTTTTTCTCCTATCTATTCCCAGAGAGTTCCTTCCCTACAAATACATTTCAAATTCAATATGACAAGTGCAGTAACAACATTTTTTTTCCCAGTGATTATCAGCAAAGAAAATGCTGGATGGAAACGATTTCTCTGTTTTTCCATATACTTTTAAAAGAAGTGTATTTGGACTCTTCACATTACAAATAGTGGTGTGCGTATNAAATAAATTTCTGTTCTGTTCTACTGCTGTCACAGATAATTATTAGCTTCTGGAAATTATTTTGTGAAGATACATATTAATCACAAGAGTCAATGTGTATTTTATTGTCTCTCTTAACAATATCATTATCCCCGGCTGATTTTGCAAACCATTGCATAACAATTAAATAAGTCTTGAGGATTTTTCTGTTAATTGTTTCTCATGTAATTTATGTTTACTCATCTTTTTAAAGAGACTGTCTCTCCTATAAGAGAGTGGAGCATTTGGGTAATGACGACAACTTCTGATGAATGTGTGCTGGTGAATATTTTCTATCACTTTACATATTTAAACAAAACTAAGAGAATTATTTTCCCTTATGCTATATTTCTCACATAACTTCTAATCCAACTCCATATTGTTACTCTTCAGTGCAGCAGTTATAAATAGCTGTAAGTTTTTACCCATGAAGACAGACATTTTTGAAACAAAACCAATCCATTCTTTGGGGACAAAGTTCATATGGTTGGTATAAAAAAAAATCACAACCAAAGAGACAAGTTCATATAAAAAAAACCCCAAAACAAAGCCAAAACACCAACAGCCACCACAATAATCAATATTATACTAAAGAGAAAAAATAATTTAAAAAATTACATTTGTAAGAAATACATATTGTAGCATTTCAATATATTAACTGATTTACATACTTACATGTTTAAAGTTGTTCGTGCCTAAAGGTACATAAAGTTTTCATAAATTAGACTTAAAACACAAAGGTGATCCACTTTACGTAAGAGATATTCTCAGCTGTGACAAAACTATGCAGTAACTGATAAGGCAACCATATATACTACAATTCTTTATGGTTCCTATGGGCTTTAAAGAGCAAAGAGTAGCTTATAATGTGGAAAAAGGATTAAAAAGTGAATGAAGATGAAACAAATGAATAACAGCAGAAACAATCATTTATGATCCATTACTGGCAGCAGCAATTTTCCCATGGATATTCAGAGAAGTTAGCAGGAAGTGTCTCAAATAATAAATTACTTATAAGTTCCAAACCAGCTTAAACCCATTTGTATTTTATATAAGTTTTTACCTACCAACTCCAGACATCTCCGGAATACTGGCGGTGTACATATCCTTGGTGAATTTTGGTTCATTGTCATTGATATCATGGATTTTAATGATAAACTCAGACTCTGGCTCCACTTGTCTTCCAGTTTTTCTGTCTATAGCCTTGGCACGTAGCACATACAGGGACTTTTCTTCTCTGTCCAATTTCTTTGCAGCATGAATATCTCCTGTATTTTCATCTATAATGAACAGACTGCCAGCCCCATCTCCTGTCAATATGTATTTTAAATTTCCATCTCCTTTATCTTGGTCAGTGTGTAGCTTCAGAGAGGTAGAAAAGAAGAATTCTATAAATATCTATATTGTTATTACAGACCAAATAATTCAGCATATATGAATAAGTCTGTACAATCTTGACTATAATTGGGGTCAGTAGTGGTTATCATCTGTTTCACTGCTGGAAAATTGGAACATTTTAGACTCAGTCAAACACAAAAAGTAGCTCTAAACAAAATTCATAAGGACACAGGAGGATGTAGAAGATATTGGAATAGGACTTAAAATTGTCAACTTAAACGAAAAAACTGTATTTATTTGAACAGTCTGACCAGAAATGACCAGAACTCACCTTCTGAAAGATGACAGGGGTGTAAAACTCCCGGATCTCTGTTTGTGAAATCATACTTGACTTGCCATTTACTGGTTGCTGATAAGACAACCAGCTAACTTGAACCAATATAGAAGAAATGGGGTTTAAGACTTAGAGCTTCTAAACTTCCACAAATCACCTATCAATGTTCTGATTTAAGTAATTTATGTTTCTAGTTGTATTCTTTTCTTTTTTTTTTTTTTTTCCCTTCAGGAACATCTTACCTCACTTAATTGCTTCTTTTCTTCTAGTCCTCTCCACACAGGAGAAATAATTTTCAAGAACACTAGGAGGTAAATTTTTAAAGCATAGAGAGAGGGTTTAACAGCCTTTTTTCTACTCCACCTCTTCATAAGAGCTCAAAACTCAATTCCTGTGAACTTACAGGCATGGTTAGTGTGCCATATAGCACCATTGTGAAAAAGAGCCTAAAACCAAAGACAAAGCAAGCCATTGAAGCTGATCCAGGCACTAGAAATTTTCATATAATGCTCTTCTTCAGAAGTTTATTCCTCTAATTTCATTTGCAGGGACACATAGTCCCTTTATATGAGTTTCTGTAGTAGATTTTCCTTATGCTTATAGTCACAACTGGACACAGATCAGTGACCTTAATGTGTTTATCAAATGTGGACAAAGAGAATCTTATCCCAGCATTTTGTTTTACTTCTATGACTAGAAAAATTTATTATATCATCAACCTGAGAAAATATTGTTCAGTATCAGTAAAGATATTACTCTAGACAGTCACCAGAGCATTATTTTTTGCCACATCTTGTCTTGTTTCTGTATTCCTGCCAGTGTTTACCTCCTGAGTCTTTGCAAATTTTTTTATTATTCCACCTGTATAAAGAATGATTGCAATGGATTTTGTTCAAATTCTTCACTTTATTTTTTCCTCACTTTTAACAATGCAGCATAACACTAGTCACCAAATAATATCTGATTATTGTTTTGGTCTTCTAGAGGTAAGACAGACCAGTTTTAGCACTTAATATATTCAGTGCATATCTGTAATAAATAGCTGTGAAGTTTATAAAGAATTGCAAACAGTGGGTTGAAACAGTTATATATAGCATGCCATTAGCACTCAAAAAAAAAAAAAATCCTGCCAACTTTCAGCTCTACAGATAATAGAGGGAAAATAAACTCCAACACTACATGGGAATCTTGATACAAGTGTAGAGCATTAAGTAATCAATTGCAAAGTCCATGAAAAATATTTGATTCTTATATTCATATTTGATTCAGCAAAAAAAGGTAGACATCAAATACAAAATATAGCATATTTCTTTAAATCAGATGATTCTGTATTGTGTCACACAGGACAATTTCCTATCCTTAAGAAACAGTGCACATTCCTTCTTGTTGAGACATTCCTAACCTTATTACGTAAGTGAGATTTTTAAAATACGTTGAATAAGGATCAGATCTCAGAACTGATGACTACCACTTGAACTCAGTTTTCTTGTGAAGACAAGTCAGCTTCTTTTTGAGTCTCTAAAATGTCCAATTATTTGTTATAATGCTATAATGCCTTTGTTGTTATGTGCTTCCTTATCATGCTCATCCAGTCAGCCAGGGGTTCAGCCAGGGCAAGAACTGTGCCTGGGAACACCATGATAGATCAGTCCCATGGGTAAGAAGGGAAATAATTTAACATAAGATTCAGGGAAGTTGGAACCTCAGAGAAAATAACATCCTTTCTCAACACTTATTATAAGGAAGTATCTCTTGATTTTCACACTGTAAGTCATCACTGACTAATCAGTAATTTGTTAAACTGTACTAATGTTAGTCATGTACATGCTTGCATTAGACATATAAGTTCTCAAAAGTTGAGTAGCCGTACCTTCATTACTGAAGGAATGTATCATACAATTCTAAACTGAAAAATAAAAGAGATAAAGGAGTTTTAGCAGATGACTGAGGTAGAATGAGATCTTTATGTTTGTCTTGATTTAGAACAGAAAGCAAAATTCTATTCTTTAAATAGGCATATACAGTATACATGGAATTTTATCTGAAATAATAATTACATAATATGTATTTTATTGGAAATTATATCTGGAGTGATATTTTAATGTGCTAAAGTGTGATAATAATGTAGTTAATTTTTGAAAACCTGCTAAATGTTTTTTCCCAGGCAGTTCTGCTTCCTAAAGAATCTTTCAGAGGACAAAAATTGACTTAAAATTAGCACTTTGCTTACTAAGATTGCAATTTTTTTTATTTTAAATTTTTTACTCCTACAAACTCTTTCTAGTACTGGAGAGTTGGTCATCTGCTAAAAAGAGGTCCTATATACTAAAAGAAGACAGATGCAGATGAATATCAGACTGTGAATGTAAGTAGTGTTCATTGACAATCTCATTTTGTCAGCTCATATGAACAACTCTGCTGGTTATCCAGGGCCAACAACATCTTGAAAAGGACAAAACCAAAGAAATAGTGGGAGCAATGGCCTCTTCTATGCTAACTAGTGGTTCTGATAAAAAAAAAAAATCACATCTGTCCAATGCCATTCCTTCATCCTGCTTCTCAATTATGCATAGACCCTCAGAGTAGGTTAATTTATTTTATCTGTTTTTTCAAACTATATACAAAGATGTCAGGTACCTCAAAATGTGGTGTGTATTTTAAGCTTCTTACTTATGTTTCTACAAAATGACAAAGAGAATTTTCAAGCATGATGAAATTGTAAATAGTGTTTTCCTAAGAATGAAGAGTTCCATGCCTACTGCCAATTTACTATTAGAAAGATCACAGAGAGCACATTTACAAGCTATCACTTATTCTACATGTGACAATTTTTAATTCCTATGTACCTTGTGTATTTCACTACACATTTGAGGAATGTCCTTTAACCTGTGTAGTAATTTTGCAACATCATAGCTTGTGAAAAAAAGAAGGCAGTTTCATGTTTGAGAATAAATAAAGCAAAACATTATTCATCATCTTATAAAGTAAAATGCTAGTTGTGTAAAACGAACAATCAAGCCATCCCTTTGCTGTATTATAATTGTATAATTTCAAAATATACTTTTAACTTATGAAATAGAGTAACTTCAAATACAATTGTCGAGATTTATGCAAAATAAACATAAAGACATACACATTTGTAAAGAGATACTGCAATGTAATTTTGACCAATCAGTTTTTGTTTCTTTGTGACTGGCTATCTTCTATAAACTGCTTAAATATTTTGAACTTATAATATAAAATATAATTTCAGCTTTTCAAATTTTAGTTATTCTACATAAATTTTACAGAAAACCACATACACAAAAAGGTTATGTGTTGTAATAAGTTTACAAAATATCATCCCCTTTGTTAAGTAAAACCAAGGAAAAAGAACAGAAAAAATTTGTAAATTGTATTTTCAGTTACAGTAAATAGTTTTACATACAAAATATTTTGTGTGGTTTTTTTAATTAGTTAGATGTTTAGGTGTATGAAAGAGGCTCAGATGTTCAAACAAGAAAAACAGTTTTAATACATGTGATTGAAAGTAATCTTTGACTGCTGTGGTTTAACTCTACACTTTACATGCTCAGTGGATCTGGGAATGCTCACCATTTACCATCAGCAGAAAGTAATTCCCATTGAAATATTTTGGTTTTTTTACTCTACATAATCTTTTTTACCTCTCTTTGGAGTGGGGTGAGTTTGCAGCAAAAACTTGTCATATGTTTCCTTTCTCATATCATAAATTGTTCATTCTGCAGGTCAGAGAATGATGAAACACTTCAATATATGATAAAGAAAAAAAATCCCAAAACACTAAAAACCCCTGAATCAAACTGACAAATTAAAGAAACAAACAGCCCCCCCCCAGAAAACCAGATAATATATTATATTATTCAGTATAATATATTCAGGTATTCAGTGACCACTCTGATAACAAATGCCATTCCCATGAATTAATCTGAAACATATTCTAATGCAGGCGTAATCCAGATGTACTACTGAATATCTTGGTTTTGTAATATGTTTTTTTTGCTGTAGTCAGCTGTGTGGCTGGCTAAACAGTGCTCAACATAACTTTTCCTGTGGATCATGAGAGATGAAGACATTGGCAGTGGTTATGGGAGTGACGATTAGCTATTTCTGTAACAATGTATGTCTGATAAATATGACATATTTATAAATGCTCTCTCAAGCTTTTTTCCTTTATTTACATAGGAAAATTGTACAGCTCAAATTAGCCTGTCTATCCAGTTTTGTAAAACTGAATTTTTATGTGATGTGATAGTTGAAATCTTGATATTCTCAAAATCCTTGACGTAAATTTACATAGCTCACTATTACTTTAATTTCCAGGAAGTATTTTATTTGACTGTGCATTCTTAGCATGCCTGAGCCTAATTCATGACTCCTCTCAAAACTATTATTATAGTTTTCTCTAATATAAACAGTAAGAAGATATCATCATACCTTAGAGCAAAAATATAACTCCTAAATTATCAAGTTCAGGAATTGATGTGGAATGGCAAAACAAAAAATAGAGGAAAAAGGAAAAAAACGTTGTCTTAGAAAAGAGTTTCTTAAAGGTTCATGTTTAAGAGTACTTGTCTATTTCTTATTAATTCAATTTTAATTTACTAAATCTCCTGTAAACTATGCAGCTGATCTTTCTCAGCTTTTCCTAATAAATAGCAACTCTTTTCAAGTTAGGCAGACATATAATCAATGGAAGAGGGAAGAATCAATGGACACAGTTACCAAATTATATAGTGATATCAATGTATTTTCCGCAATTAGAAGCAAGAAATTGCCAGATGTGATTTAGTTTTCATTTTATTTGCAGTTTATTTCTGTACAACTATTGTTGCAGAAGAAAAGGGGAAAAAAGAGCAAGAAGAGCTACTTATCACTAACAAGATTGTTATGAATAAATACAATAAAAACATTTATTTTGTTGCCTAAGTTCGGAAAAGGAGTATAATTTCTCTTGAAGAGAGGGGTCAGGGGAAGTAAAGACATAAACACATCGGGAATGGGTACACCCATGCTTATCTTCAGGCACCCTACTAATGCTTTCAACATATGTGGTTTACTGTGTGCTTCTGTATCATGGTACAGACAAAGGTCTAGTACTACAGATCTCTTACTTCCACTGCCTCCAACCACACAGCTGTCTCCAGCAGAGTAATCCTGATTTCTCATGGTCTATTTTCCTGTAAATATCTTCTAGTAAATGTAAACAATTTTCTTTCCTTACTTTTAAAGTGAAGAAAATTTGCTGGGGGCTTTTATCAAATGAACACTTTTCAGTGGCACTAGTTTCATATATCTGCATATTTCAGTGGGAGTTGAAGACTATGAACTTTAGAAGGCCTAATGGTACAGAGCTCTAAAGTCAGGATTATTCTATGAGATTTTTTCAGATGCACCAGCAATTTACCAGATAGATAGGCAGGTGGTTGAAATATGATATAGAGGACAAGTATGTCCAGTCCCAGGCCTAAGCACCTGAAATTCCAAACACTTTAATATCCTGGTCACACAGGAGAGTAAGTGGAGGTTCCTATCTGTTTCAGCTCTTTTTAATTGCTGTCCTCTGACCATGACAGGGAGGAACGGGAGGAAAATGCAAAACTGAGTCTTTTCTTGACAATGGAAAGCAGTTCAGGGTACCACAGGCTAGATAATGCTGTGGTGTGTTATCTTTCTTCCTATGTTCACTCAAAGACATTGCCTTGTATGTTGTGCAATACTCTGCTTGGGTGTTCATTCTTACTTGCTTAGTGCTGTGTATAAGTAGAAATAAAAAGTTACTTGAGTATAAGTCCTAAAAATTGCATTAGATAATTTTAATTTCCTCAGAGTGTTTGTTAACTCATCCTGTTAGAATTGTGAATGTATTTTCACAATTTATGTAATTTTGTTACCACAAGCCAAAGGACTTATTTCCTCTTTTGTATTATATTTGTGTGACACAATTTCTAAGGAAGGCTCTGCACAGCAGTCTTTTCTGTTATTTCCATGAGTAAAATTAGATTGTATTTGAAATTATGCAAAATATGCTACTATTATAATAATTATGCAAAATATGATAATGGTGAGTTTATTAATACCTGTATATGGATTTCAGATGTTTGGAGCAGTAGCCTATTGTCTGCTCTTCATTAATTTTGGCTGGAGCAGGCCTTTCTTAAAGGAGTATATATTAGGGTTTACTTACTGGGTTTTTTTCTTACAGTTGCTGGAGGCATAACAATAAAATATGAAGTGTAAATGGTGCTAGTTATTTTGGTTTGAGATTATCACAAGTCAGCAGGAGAAAACTGGAAGCTATAAAAGACAAAAAATTTTCCTCCCTGTGAAAATGAAAACTGAACAGAATTACATTGGTATTGTCTTATTATACCAAATGTATTTCTGTTTGAAGTTTTGATAAGCTATGATACAGCTGTCCAAACACATCTCTGTTCTTTTTTTATTTCATGTGCAATTTATGCTGCAGATGGAAAAATCCTCCTTCCTCACAAAACCACTGTAGATTAAGTCTTGTATTTGGTACAAGCTAAGGTGTTTCCACATAGAATCATAGAATGGTCTGGGTTGGAAGGGACCTTAAAGGTTACCCCGCTCCATCCCACCTGCCATGGCAGAGACTTTTTCAGTCACAACTTCACCTTGGCTACAAAGTCTTTTCCTTGAGTTTACCTTTCATAACATTGCTTTCTTTATAGCTTAAGGCAAAGGACTTAAGCCATATATAACTTCAATTTGAAAGTAGTTTTTCATAAAATTAACATAATGAAACATTACATTAATAACTTGACAGCTATAAAATGTTGAGTTTCGACTGTAATATATTCAGACCTACTGACTCTGGAAAATATATAGAGAAGCAATAATAGACTGTGCATGGCATGAACTCTCAACCTGACAAAATGTCATTAACTGTCATATTTAGTATGATTCTTTCAAATATGCTTATATCTTTTTAAATGTGAAAGCAATAACCATAAATAGTAAGTAATTGGAAGGATCAAGGAAGCATAAGCTATTCAGGTTTGTCAAAAGTGACCCTTTCTAAAACTAGAGAAAAATAAAGAAAATTCCTGTATTTTTAGAATTCATCAAACATATTTTAATCACAGCTTTTAGCTGAAGCTCTTGGCCTGAGGGAAGAAACATGCTAAGTACTGGAAAACATGTGTATGTTTCTTCTACAAAGCCATGTGTCTACTTACATCAAATTTCTATTCATATATGGTGATTATACTATGCTACTTATTCTGAAGCTGTGGAACAGAAAGGAAATGAGTTTTACAAACCATCCCAATATGTATTAAAGTCCAAATTGATTTGACCGCAGGACACTTGATGGTAATTATTGCTCTAAGCTTACTCCAAGTAAAGAAGGTATATAGAGGTGAGAAAGAGACAGTATTTGTGAAAGAGAATGGATGAGTATTACATAAAACAAAATAAATAAATTCTTATCAAAATCCAAAAGTGGTGTACTTGAAATAAGAGCTTGTAGCTTCCCAGCCAAACCTAAAATCTTACACTGAGTGCCAGTGCCAGGCAGAATATTAACCAGTGCCCCTACTGTATGATTTCAGACCTTTGTGAGATCTACAGCAGCTAGGATACAGCATCAACAGCAGCTCAGCCAATATGCTCTGTCATTAGCATTTTAACTAATTAAAAACTCTAAAGTTGTCTTAATAGCTGCAGTAGTTCTTCAGTGTGAATTGAAGTAGCAGTATATGCACTGCTTGAGTTTTCTATTTATATATGTTTAATCAAAAGTTTTATGTATGTGCTAAATGGCAATGTATTTACTTGACGTGATTTTGTGACATCAGCACAAACTCCTTAATTAAACAGCCAAACTCTGTGTGTCATAGTAACCTAAATGACTGTATATTAAACAAGGCAAATGACATTTACTTTTCTTATCTTCTGTTTTCCAGCATCTGGTTCTTGTGTTGAGCTGTCTATTGTTAGAAATTCTCTAGAGAATGATATTGTGAAAAACACTGCTGACATTAGCTGCAGGTGCTGATTTTGACTTAGTAGGTAAGGGTAAATCTGGTTTCCATTAAGGAGGGGTTCAGAAGAATTTTTACTAGTCTTTTGGTTCTGATGATACAAAGACAATATGGGGCAATTCCACATATATATCCCCTGACCTTTAAACCTAAAGGGGAAGTCCTAGAAAAGATCTGTATTCTCCAGTGCCTCCTTTTCTTGCATACGTTCTGTATCTGCTGTGCCTTATATGCTAAGTTGTAGCTATGTCTGCAAAAGTGGTTGCATTCTTACTTCTGCACAAAGTGCAGAAAGGAGATTTCAGAGGGCATAAATTTTTTTTTCTCTCTCCAAATCCACAGCTGGGTTAGTTTTTCAGCCTGATGAAAGAGCCAAATTATTTTTTATTATTATTATTTAATTTTTTTTTATGATTTGCCATACACTGTCATTTGTCTGTTCCATAACATGAGATACAGATTTACAGGAAGTGACTGCAGTCATCAATTTTGTCCACAGGTCAGAAATTGTCACACCATAACATCAAACACTGTCACTTTAATCAATCCCTAGTACAGGCATTAAAATCATTGTTATTTTAAAGGCTTCACAACAAAAAAGGGTATCTTTTTCATGGATTTCTCCCACCAGAAGCTTCTGAGTGAAATCTGTCTGTATATGTGATACCTCTTGCTGTTTTAGAGACACTCAAAATGCACCATAGTTCCAAAAGATGTACACAGAGATAGGCAGGAATAAAAGCTCTAGCCATGGAAGCAGCATGAATTTGTCATATGGATAAGGATTATCCCTTACCCTCAACAGGACTAATGGATTTGAGCTCAGCTCTACACTAAAAAGCTTATAAGAAATACTCTAATAGGAGAGACCAATGGCTTTTCTAGCACTGTGCTTTACCGCAGAGGCAATAGGAGATGTTGGTTTGAGAGAGTATTCAGTATGACCACTGTCATTTTTGACTATTTTAAACTCCCTGACATATGACCCCAACATCTAGAATAAAATAGACCCATGTGCACATTTGTGTTTTTGTTTTGTTTTGTTTTATGAATCTGATGCTTTGGACTTGCCTGGTTTCCCATTGTCCTAATTTTGGACAAGTACTGCATTGACTGAATACACTTCACGCTATACTATTTCTGGGGATGGGTCACCCACAGTCATCTGAAGAATACATCAATAACAGGAGTATTTTACCACTTCTAATTGTAATTTTCTGTATATGTGTGTGGATCTGTATCTATCTATATGTATATATATATATATGTAGAAAAATGTCTACAGATCAAGACTGCATGATTTTTAGAAATTCATACAACATAATGGAATAGTAAGATGTTGAGATGTAAGCCAATATGACCAGGGTCTTTTTGGCCTTAAATATGTAAACAGACTTCCACATTTGCAGCAATAAATAAACAAAACCAGATCACAGTCCTGCTGACTCAAAGGAAGTAGATACCAGAATGTTCATTTTCCCCAGAATGCTCAGCAGCTATATGTAGTTTCCAGAAACATTCAAAGTATTTTAAGTTATTTACCATATCTAAAACATAATTGCTTTTACATTAATACATTTCAAACCTAAAAGATTATTATATTGAGTTCTTAATCCACAATGACCACTATCACAAAGTTTCACTTTAAAATGATGTATTTTTCCTAAGATCCTACTTTACAAACTGGTAAACTAAGTATTTTGTGGACACTGTACACATCTCACAAGAAGAAATGCATTCATTCCTCAATATTAATTTCAAAATGCTGGTTTTAAGTGGTGACACTTTAAATGCCTTAAATGCTTATCTAAAACTGAATTTTCAAATGAACAGTAGTAGAAAGCATGTAAGGCATGTAAATGTAAAGCATGAAAGCCTGACCTAAAACATCACTAAGGTCCTTTGCTACTGCTCATTTATTGGCAAAGTCTACCAAGCAAAAGCAAAACAAAACAAAAAAAAACACCCCACAAACCAAAACAAAAGCAAAACAGACAAACTAGCAAAAAAAAAAACCCACACACAGAGACAGAAATTAATTTAAAGTGTTATACTGTACTGAAAATGTGAGCTGTCATACCAACTGAAGAGTACTAAGTGAACGTACACTGTAGGGTTATCCATGTCATGCCTTTATCAGCCTGAGTGTAATTCTCCTGTCCCGTGCCTGTTTCAAGACACAGGTGTATGCTCAACTCTTGGTAAGATCTGGGAAGCAGATTCTCAAAGGTAGACATATTAAAAAAAGAAGTTTGTAATCAGGACAGGACTTAACAACCACCAAGCCTCAAATTTGTGTCAGCTACTGTAGCTTCAAGCTATGGTTTCAAGAAGAGCATGATGAAAACCAGGTTAGGAAAGAAGTCTTAAGGGTTTGTTTTGTTTTTTTCCTTTTCTTATTTCTCACTGATTTTGTATTTATTGAAATTTGCATTACTTACTTGTATGGTGCGTTTAAATCTTGTTTCAAAATACCATCTTTGGAAGGTCACAAGTGTAATGAGGACAACAACAAGGTGGTGGCTGGAAGAGTTAACAAAACTACTTCATGAGTTTCATGGCACAACAGAAACTGGTAAGTGTAACTTCGTTTGGAGAGAGCCTGAGATGGACTTCAGGTTCTGCATAAGCCACAGGCTGATTGTACCCATCTGAATAAACATGAAGACTATGAGGACTGTGGCTTAGAGAAGAGCCAGGATAAGGCTTTCTGGGGCTTCAGATGAAAAACTCTATGAAAGAGTAGTAGTGCCTAGAGAAATCAAAGAATAAGGCCCAAACCAAGCATAAAGCCCTGCAGACAAACAGGTTGCTTCATCGAAAGCTTGTTTTAATTTAATAGCTGAATCTGCAAGGTGATCAGATGCAGTGATATTAATACAGAGATATTAAACAATGCAGGAGTTATTTAGAAGGGTGTTTTTTTTTTTTGTTTTGTTTTGTTTTTTTTTTTTTAGAATTCATAATGCAAATATTAATGAAAAAGAACCCCAGCAGAAAGTGCACAAGAGAATAGTTAAGCTATTGTTAGTTTAACAGCGAGGATAGTCAAAGCTTTTGCATTTATTTAAACTGGATAAAAATCTGAATATATTGATGATAATTTTCTATTAATCTTTTGTTTTGGTTTGGGTTTTGCTTTTTTTTTTTTTTTTGGGGGGGGGTGGAACTGGAGTTTTCAATGCTGTTTCCATTCTTTTCTGAAATCCTTTTTTTTTTTTCCTACAGAATTATTCTGTACTTTGGAGAGGCACACAGCACATAAAACTGATTATTTTACTAATTATCCTATGACTTCCTTTGGAGTCAAATGTTGATCCTGGTCATCTTAATTGTTTGGATACAGGTTTTAATATAGAACTTGAGATTTTATTAATATTCAAAACAAGGGATCAGGAATGTTGGGTTTGTTTTTGGTTTGTTTTTTTTTCTTTTTTTCAAATGGTTTTTATTGTTGATGAGTGTTGTCCTTTGTTGGAAGAGAGGAGAGAGACTGGCTGTGGAAGGACAGCTTAATCAGCCCAGATCTGTGACTGCCTGAGCTCTGAGAGCCGCTTGCTGTGTTTATATGGACCATTGCTATGTTTAAGGACTATGTTTAAAGTCTGTACTCCGTTTGAGGATTTTATCATGCTATACGTCTTTTTCTTTGTTTCACTGTGTGTCCCTGCTGGACTTTTCCATCCCTCATGACTTGTAACCCACCCCTGATTGGTTCCTGCGTGCAGCAGGGTAGCAGTTCCATATATGGTATATACCTGCCCCTGTATTCCCAGTTTTGGAGGGTCTTGCCTTGTATTGCAAAGCCCTCCCAGGCTTTTCCCTAAACCCCGCCTAAGTTCCACCCCTTTCCAGAACCTTCCCTACCGAGCCTATTTAAGGCGGGCATAAGTTCAGTTAAAAAAAAAAAAAAAAAAAAACAAAACCACAAAAAACCCACCTTTTTTCCCGTACCCCTTTAGTCTGTGTCTTCCGCACCTCTTTTCCCTTCCATGACCAAAGTCCTTTCTGTCTTGACCTCTACAAGCAGATAAACCTTGCCATTATGCTAAATTTGTGCCTATACAGTGGCTATTCAGTCCTGCATTTAACTGTTGCCATTAACTCACTCTGTGCCCTAAAACTGCTGTATCAGCAACTTTGTTGCAGTTTTCTCCCCGGGAGACCAGATGATACAGAATTGCCTGCCTCACAAGAGGTACTGTTCATTTAGTGTAAAATATTTTGATATATTTCATTGAATGATACTTATGGAAGTGGAAATTATTAAAAATAATCCTAACAGCATCATTATAACATTTTAGTTATCCTGTTCTCTTTTATCCTCATCAAAGGGATCAACATAAATCCTTTCTTTATCCTGAAGATAAAACATTGTTATATATAGATATATACAGAATTCTCATAGCTTTTTAGAAGCATACACTGACTTTAAACTCAGGGCAAGGGGGAGGGTTGCCGTTCCTTTTTATTTTGCACACTTCGAAATTGGACCATATTTAGCCACCTGAAGTGCAAAGAAAATTAATTGCACTACCTCTAGTACGATGAAAACAGAGTGCATGGTTCCTGTTTCCATCACTACTTTTGAAGGACTAAAGAATTTCTTCTGCTATAGATTCACATTTTGCCCTTCACTTCATGCCTTTTTTCATGTGATTCTAAATTTTTCAGATGGAATGGGTGGGAATCAGACTGTGACCTCTTGAATTTCATAATTACTAGCCTTTACAGGGATGAATGTGTTTGCATGTTCTGTGAAACTTAGAAAGACAGTTAAAAAAACCCCCATTTTAATAACTGATTTTGCTTTCTTGCAACAACCTTGCTTCCATTTACATCAGTGGCAACAAATTTCTCTTTAAAATAATTTTATTGTCCGCACCACTTGTTTATAACTAATTGATATAGGTTTAAAATTAAAGGTAAATATACATGATTATTTCTTTTAGTCACTTGTTTTATACAGAACATACAATATTTTTTCCATTTTTAAAAGAAAAAAATTGTTTTTTTAAAGGAGCTTTAGTCTCAACATTTTAAATGCAAATACTGAAGTGCTGGAGAGACAGGGTAAGCAAATACTTTCAGTATTTTATTTTTCATTTGTTAATTTTGTCCTATCAGTCAGCTCCCTGACCCAGTTATATATGAACATGTAATGTTCTGTTACCTCCTGGTATTTGACAGTATTTATTCATCACAAATGCTTATTAAAAAGAACAATGTGTTTACTTTCACAACCCCTGTAAGACTGCACTATCAGAAAAGCACAATTTTCAAAAGTTGCATCAGTACTTGCAATATTTGTATCAGTTTGATATATTAGTGTTAATTCCACTTAAGCTGCATAGAAGTTGTAAACCAGAACTTTTTATAAGAAAAAAAATTTACTCTAAGTCTTTGGAAACTTAATTTGGTCAGCTCTTAATCAGAAATATGTAGCAACAGCCAAAAGTTCAAGGGGCAAAAATGGCTACAGGTGGTGACAACAATCACAAATTTTAAGTTAGGTAGATCCATTTTATGAATGCTTGAGTAGGAGTATAACATATACCACACAGTATTTCTGTCTTTCTTATTGTTACACATTAGGCAAAGTTAAAGCAGTCATTTATATCACAAATTCAAGCATTCAAACACTGTTCGTCAAGCAGCTATTAAATATTTGGTTCTGTATTTTCCTCCTTTTCATAGTGTGCCCTCACATATAATTTAACCCAATACTTAATGGCTGTTGTCATTATATTTCTGAGCTTTTTTCATAACATTGTGTGGGGAACATCTCATACATAGACATGTTAAGAAGAAAAGCTTCATTAGAGAAGTGTTGGCAATTGCATTTTACAGATGGAAAAAATAAAACAAAATTTTTATAAAGCAAATATTTAATAAAATTTTATCAATAATTATTTCTAGCACTACCAATTATTTATTATACCAATTATTATTTTTATGGCAGGACCTAGGCTTAAAAATTTATTCTTGTAGCTGAATCAACTATTCCAAAGACCTCTCTGAGATTTTGTTCAGAGTTTTACAACTAAAACAAGGGAGAATTGGTGTAATTTTTTGTTAGGTTCCTTCTATGAAAATGAAGAACACATAACAGAATTTTCTCTTCAGTTAAAGAACTCATTTAATATTATCAGCCTGGTTGTCATTTCCTCACATTCACAATTTGACAAAAATGGTGTAGTGGCTTGCAACTGAAATGGGCATACTTCCCTAAAATGTGAAGCAATTCAGGGAGGAATTTGTAACTTCTGACAAGCTCATGGAGGCTGTACTGCTTTCTCATTATTTTTATTACATTCTGCTGTGTAAAAACAGAAAGGAGAGATTTCATCAGAGTTTCTTGACATAAATCTTACATAGATTGATGTAAGAGTGAGAAGTTAGCAGAAGTTAGCCCAGTGTATTTGTGCTGCTACAGCAATACATAGAGCAATGATATGTCCATAGTTATGTATTTCTGTAACTGATGAGAGATCACAGGTTCCACTTTTGATTGATGCACAGCACAGTGTTAAATTGACTGATTACATGGACTAGACTAATTTTTTTTTTTCATTTTTCAGAAGACTGAAATGTGTGATGATTCCTGCAATAGACAAGATTTGGTGTATCAGGCACATATAGGAAGAAAATACTTGCTTTTCTTGACAGTTGTTTGTTGACAGCTTCGTCATCAAGGTGACTATTCATAAACCTATGTCCAACAGACAAGACATGGCTCAGTACCATCCTCTGATGCAGACAAATTGACCTCTTTAGGTAGTCACATATAGTTTCACTCTGATGGGATTTGTGCTGTTTTTATCACTAGGCTGGTGGATATCAGTAAACCAAAATAAAGTAAAAACACTTCCCCTCTTCAGAATCACTCCCCTAATGTAATCAATTGAATAAATAAATAAGATAATGAAAAATATCTTATGAAACACATTTTCCTCACCCCTCCACCTTTTCTTGCACAATAAATGATTGCCTCATAACAGATAGGTCTGCAGATTGCCACTAGTCTAAACTTCACTTCCCAGGCTTAAAGCTGGAAGGCAGAGAAAGACCAACCGATGAAGTTGTGCCAAGTTCCTGAACCAGCCAGATCTTCAAGGCAGACCTTCTTAGGCCTTTTCACATGAGGAAATTGATAAGAACCATACTTTTAAGCTCAGAAAAGCCATTTTTTTTTATTAAAATGAAAATTATATTTAAAATGGCAGCTGGAAATTACCACCAGAGACAGAAGAGTACTCCATTCTCCATGCTCACTGTGTCTTTAAATCATGTTCTTTTACTTCAAGCCTTGTTTTTATTATTTAGTCAGCATCCTCAATCCCAGTAAACCCGCCAGGGGGGCCTCCACTATACAGGCTCACAACTTGCACTACTGTTGGCCTGTCCCTTAGTGCTTCGAGCACACTCAGAAGGTTCCCAGGGAAGGGAAGCTGTGACTAAGACAAAAGCAAGCATTGTAGTAAACTGTAAACTTGACTCCACACAATAGGCTTGGTTGCTATGTTGGGTGTCAGGTGAGTATATTTTTTTTTTTACACAGCTTAGTGAAGGAGCATGGAGGGAGAGAGGAAAAAGGGAAAAGAATTGGAGAATTACTGTTGTTTAGACTTTGTTGAATTGTCTTGCACTGGCTTTAAAAGTGGCTCAGTAATTTTTTAGATGTATTTATGCCATGGATGAAGTTTTCAGTTAAATTGTCAAAAATTACCTTGTTTAATTGCTTTTTTTTCATGTTTTGTTTTGGTTTGGTTTTTTTTTTTTTTATTTTGTTTTTAATTGAAAGTCTGCCCCAGAAGAGAATAGGGAAGGAGAAGGCACAAGGAAATGGTAAAAATAATGAATATGACTAAGGGAAAAGTTTGCAATAAAAGGGTTGAGTATTTCCTCATTTCTTTGGCTTTATTTTTAGGTTTCGGTTTTGGGGGTATTTTGTTGTTGTGTGTTTTTTTTACCAACAACCAGTTCCACTGATTTAGCAATTGAACTTGAAAAAACACACACAGGATCCTTGAGAACAAAATAGACAGGACCCAAAAGCAATACCCATCCTCCTGCCTCCAGGTAGGATCAGTGTCAATTTTCTGGGATTTTGGGATTTGTTTTTTTTTTTTAGTTTGTCATGAAAGCCTCTAGTATCAAGATAATTCTGTCTCTCTGAGCATTCTATACCTAGTACTTCACTGTATTGACTGTATTTACCATCAAAACTTTTTCCTGATAGTGAATGTAAATCAGCCTTGTGACAATATGAACCCAACTTCTTGCCCTGAACATGACAAGAACTTCAGATTGTTTTTTAGCAGTCTTTTATGTAGTTGAAGAAACAGAAGCTGTGAGATCTCATGACAGCTGCTCCATCTGTACCAGACAATGCCAACTCATTCTTGTTATTCTTGTCTTTGAAGTTTCTGATCATTCCAGTTGTTTTCAGAAATAATTCTTTATTTTATGAAATATGATGTTTAAATTGACAGCAAAATTCTAGCTTAAGCCTATCATTGTAATGTAACATTCAAGATTATTCGTATTTAAACTGTTTATACTTGGGTTATGCATGATGTGATTAGATCTCATCACTAGTTTTGAAACTTCAATTAAAAATTTAGGTTGTCAGAAATGAGCTGCTGCCCTTTCTCCTAAACAAAACAGTCCTATTGTGTTTGGAAGATGTAATATTTGTCTCTCATCATTTTCTTCCCTGGCCCTCCAGCCTTCTTTTTAAAAGCAACAATGACATTTTATTGAAAACTTTGGTTTTTACTATTTTTTGACAAAAAGAAGTTTTGCTCCAGGAAACTTTTCAATAAAGTTTTTGTTGGAAGCCTTCAAAAATATATTATTTTAAACAAGTAAAGCTATGTATCTTTACTGGTATTTTCAGTGACGTTATGCATGTATCTAAGACAGGAACTTGTTATGACACTTTTTCAAAGCTTTTTTCTCTTTGTTTGCCAGTTTCAATTTTGGTGTTATTTAGGAGATACATCTGCCTAGAGACATAGTTGCTTGAAAATAGATCAAATATTTGTTGAAAAAATGTACTAACTGAAGAATGCAATATAAGTGGAGATACTTTATTAATTTATTAATCAAATATTTTTTCTGTTTTGCATTTTTTGAAATATTAGTCAGAATCTTTTTCTTATTCTTTTGATATTTTCTGTCCTTATTTTTTTATTCCTTTCTGTTTTAATACATCATTATTTCCTTGTATTTATTAAAATGCAAGACAAAACTTGAGGACTGAGAGAGCAAAGATGAAAAGAGGAGACAAAGGAGATCCCACTGATTTTTCTTATTTTATTTAGTCTTAAAATATTGATTTTACTTTAAGAACAGAGATTATAATTAAAATATATTATTGAATCTTCTTCAAAAATTGTGATTTATAAGATGGCTTTGGAATTTAGATGGAACATAATAAGAATGTGATGAAATCTTCCCCCACTTGAATTATGCTTATAAATGATTGTGTGACAACAGCATATGATTGTTTATGATTCTGTTTTTTGAAACCTGTCATACTGCTAAGTAAAAAGGTATCAAAAAACATGCTGTTTCTACCATCATTGTGGTGGTGCACATTGCATGTGCTGTACTCATTGTAACAGTTTTACAAGTGGGACAAGTAGGATGCAGCTATAACAAAGTAGCGGGGACACTTGAAAGACTGAAAGGATAGTGCACCCACATGTTCTCTCATCCAATAGGTGGTTCTTAAATTGACTCTGTGGAGGAAAAATAACAACTGCTGCAAAATAATCCTCATGGATAAATTACATAAGTTGATTAAAATCACAAGCAGAAAAGTTCTCTCCCATACTCTAAAGGCAAGACTAAGATAAAAATTCAGTACAGAAAGAAAATAATCTTAGGTAATTAATAATAAGTATTATGGATGAGAACATAATGCTTCAAGATGGAGCAACTAAGGTTACTGCCAGTTTGGGCATTGCAGTATTACCAAGAGCCAGCTCAGTGAGTCATGCCTTTGGGCCATAAGCTTCTTCCTCCCTAACTGCTCAAAGCAGAGGCTGAGTATGGCGTTGGCCTTGGCAACATGTCGAGAGAATGTGAATGAAGGGGGTAAGACAGGCTTTACTGATCCTGTTTTATGACTACTCTGCTGCTTTGCATATTAAGAAGGAGCCTACTCTGGAATTCTATGGTGTACCAAAGGCAGACAGCAAAGTAATGTGAAATAATATTTTCATTCTATATTTACAAGGAAATACTACCCAATGCCATTAAATAAGGAAAAAAAAAATACAATACAAAGGGAAAATTGAGTGAAGTTTTGTATTAAAAAAACATCAAGTCTGGTGAGGTTGGCAATTCCATGACATTCTTTAGTTTTCGCTTGAAGTTCTTTTGGCTTTGTCTCTCTTTTCTATAAGGCAGACTGCTATAGCATACAACCTTGTTTGCAGATGTCTGCATATTTTTCCCTGCAGATTACAAGAAATACATGGTGGCATTTAATATACGTTATATCCTGCCCCACCAAACCCCCCAAAAAACCAAAACAAACACTCCCTCCAAAAATACGCACCCTCTGATTATTTTTCTCTTCACTTTTTATTTTTTATTAAGATACTTAGTCAGATATCATGAATCAAATTCATTGGTTAGCTGGAAGTAGAACAGAGATTTTTCCTCTTTGCATCTATTTTAAATGATGCCTATGTAATTTACCTATGTAAATTACCTATGTAATTACCTATGTAATTTACCTATGTAAAAACCTATGTAATTTACTTTTATGGAAGTTATTAAACAGTTTATTCATGGAGGAGCTAATGTCAAGCAGTGTAATTTTTTTATTTAATTTTGTATTTTCTTCCCTTAAATGAGATTAAAAGGTTGCAGGAGGTGTACAAAAATATTTTTATTCTTGTTTGTTTCTTCTTTTTAAAATACTGGAATATGACAGGTATTTGAGTGTGAAGTTTGTGATTGGGATCAATATATATTGCATGGAACTTCAAGCATTATCTGCCCATCAAAATTAGAAGCCTTCGATTAGCAAAGTGCCCATTTAATACATAGAAACTAGCTTCTGTGTAAAAAATGTCATTGAGTCACTTAAAGAAAGGAAAATCTTGTCTGTTGAACTCACGTCAGTATATTGTTGCAAAGCATAAAGGACTGTGTTTTCCAAAATGGCTGATGATTTTGCATAGGCCAATTTCTTCTTGTCTAGGGTTATTTCATAATGACTGGAGATAAAGGTATTTGTCATTTAGCACAACTGATGTCCATTCACTGGGTAGCAGGTATGTAATTTAGAAATGTAGACACATAAAATCTATATCATCTTTGGAAAATAAAACTAATTATGTCTCAAGGGCTACCTGGTTAGAGCCTTCCATGTATTTTAGTAGTTTTTCTTTTAATTAATGAACATCATCCTCATCAACATTTTAATACTTTTTTAATACTTTCTGAATTGCATGTCCTTTTTTAGACTTTTCTCTCTTTGTATTGCTGTTAGAAAGTGCATTTTGTAGGCTTTTCTCATAAAAGGTCAGTTTTAACTTTCATTTCTTAAGTTATATGTGGGGTTTAAAGTTAGTAACAGCTGAGAAGTTGGATCCATGAGCCCTCAATAGTGAAAGAAACGGAGATTTCAGAAACCAAGGAATGCCACAGAATGATATACAGCCAGGTGTTTATTTTCTCAACATCTTCATGTTTCACAAAAGTACTTATTTGTTTTGCTTCCTTTAAAAAGAAACCAATCTCATAAATTTAACTCTGAATGCTGTATTGTAATCCACTTTTTCTGTGAATTTTGAGTAGGCAGAATGAGTTTTAGTTTCTCTCACTACATCCTCTAAAAATTCTTTACATTAATAATCTCATTGAGGTATTCAGCATTCACACTAGGTAATAGGCACCTTGAAAGAATATGGCCATTTTTATGTCTTAGAATTTATTTTTTCTCTCTGGCTAAGTTTTTAAACAGGACCCTGATACTGCTTATCTTCCCTGTGTCTGACTGAATATCTCAGTTGCGAACCCTCCAGAGCAATGTTCATCTTCCTGCACATTTTTAAAGAAATATATAGCACGATGGATCCACTGGTTTCTCTAAGCATTTCCTGAACAACATTTAAAAGGATCAGATATTGAAGGATACCATAATCAGTTCTTTCATTTTTGCAGCTATGAGTAGTAGCTCAACAACAAATTTAAAGACTTCCTATGCACTTATTTTTTATGCATTCACTTATATATGAGACAGATGGATTCTCTGAGTTGGGAGAAGGAAATACATGAGACGTAAGTTGTCTATATTTACTTTGACTCCCATCACGTTCACAAGGAAATTGTTCTGCATATATCCCTTGTCCTTGAAGGGTGGCTGTTCTTTGAGAAATATCCTTACTAAAATTGCTATAGGCATCAAGCCTTTTGGCAGCTGTTCTATGCTAACTTCCTGTGCTCATGAAACAATATTTTCAATTTCTGCTAAGTGTACTAGATGCATTTACTGGCCTATATTTTATGTCACTATCATATTATCAACACTATCACTGTCTTTATCTAAAAGCTATCTAACTGTAATTAGGAAAATAAGCTCTCTTCTAGCTGTTCAGGGTCCATTAACACTGTTAGCAGTCTGTGAGCCATGCAGCAGGTTTGCATGGAGCTGGGTTTTTCAACTATTGTACAAGTAGATCTCTTGTTTAGTTACTTCTTGTCACAGAGTGAGGTCTAACAACTCAGCTAAATGAGACATGATTGCATTTGCCATCTCTAAGGGCTTCAATTGGTTTGGTATGTGCAGGGAAGAAACAAAAAAATCAGGCATGGAGCTGTTATCTCTTTCCATTCTTGGAAGATAGCTGGGAGGGAGACCAGAGGGTGAGAGTTGTCCCAGTGACAACTGCTCCTTGGCCTTATTTATGGGAAAAAGAGATCCTGAGGCTACTTGGTGAGTGAGGTCATCGGTGGTCAGCAATCTAGATTTAAAAAGTAATATTTAAGATTATAACACCTCAGATATGAGGGAGAAACTTCTCACTCCAGGGATCTTTGACACAGAGTGCAGTCTGAGCACAAGTAGTCCTCTTATAGTGACCAGACTGCCAGTAGTGACTTGAACAGTCTGGTGGTCAAAGAAAGCATCCAGTTTCCCTGGATCCCTACTGGTGGTCTAAAGTGGGCTGGAGTCTGAGCAGTGAGAATGAGAGGTGTTTGGATGTCACAGAATAGCTCCCCATCCCATGTACCCATTGTTCTTGGGAAACAAATTTTATCTCATTTTGTCATCCTGAAAGGTTGTCCCCCATTGCCAATAACAAAATGCAGTCATAATAAAATAGAACATCAATAAAGTAGCATTAGTAATAAAACATAATCAATGACGCAACAGATAAAATTGCATGTGAATTGAACTAGAGTGGAAAAAATAATTTTTTAGTATTATGGCTAATAACACTAAGAAGTTTATTTCTTGATAAAGTTTCTCAATTCAGTTTATTTAATTTTTAGTGCTACATTTATTATTCCACCTCAGTAATCCCTGTGCCTGTGCATGTCCATATTAAAGAAGGACTGGAAAAGAATACTTGCTATGAACTAGTCCCCAGGGGCTGGAATAAAAGTGTTCTTTCTTCACGCTTACCAGTTTGCTAATTATCATCACTTTGAGCAGGAGAATAGTAAACTTGAGATTTCAGCGTTCCTCAGCATAATATTGTTCAAAGAAGTTGGTGGGGTTTTGAGGGTTTTTTTTTGTTTTGATTTGGGGGATTTTGTTTGTTTGGTTTTGTGTTTTGTTTGTTTTGTTTTGTTTGCTTTTAAAAAAAAAATCCTTATTTGACTTCTTGTATCACTCCCTCTTGGTGTTGTATGTCACATACACCTAGGATAATTTGAACTAACTCAAACATGGTTTAATGCCATTGAGGACAGAACTATGATAATTTCATTCTGTTAAAGATTGTTATAAAATTAATGCAACCACATGGAGTTCATCACTTCAATGCAACTCCTTCTCACTGGAACACAGGGTAGTATTTGGGTTGATTTCCATCTGTTTAGAGAAACAGTGATGTTGACCTCTCTCAGAGTCTTTGTGTAATATTCTGCAGTCAAGTGTGAAAAATCTTAACAAGTTATCTGAGATGTAAGAAATTAAACATCTCAGATCCAGCTGCTGTACAGCCATTTTCTTTTCTTCCTGTACTTAACTCTATGTTAATAAGATCCAATGGCTTCTAGTCCGTTTCGAATAAGTGCAGAGTAAGCTTGCATCTGTTGCAAAACACCATGTAGGCATTCCTCATGTGAAACAGAGATGGTGCTGAAAGTCTTGATGTAAGCTTAATTTATTTGAGTGTTAGAGTGGTTTGGAGCCATTTGTCTGCAACACTAGAACTGAATCCAGAATCAACTCTTATATTTGACACTTACTTCTTCTCTACAACAGCTTTCCATTAAAAAAAAAAAAAAATAAAATTTCTGTGAGTCTCAGTAGAACTTACAGCTATGGAGTTCTATATTACTGTGTACCTTTTTGTATGTTTCTTTGGTAAGTCTACTTAATACCAAATGATACTTGCAAACAAATTTTGTTTTAGAAATATCTCTATGTAATTAGTGTACTCTTTATTGAAGACCCCTTTGCCTACAACGAATTTTTCTATTTCACACACTGATAAACAGATCTAGCCATAGGATTATTTGCTTTGATCTTACTGCAAGTTAGAATTTGTTTGACTGAAAACAAAATTGTACAGTGTAGTGTTGGTATAAACAAGGTCAGAATCAAGTTCATAGTTACCATGGTTTGTTTCCTTGACATTTGCTTCTTAATAGAGAGAGATAATTTTCACATTTTCCAGATGACCATTTTTCCCATGACCAGAGATGTTATCTAATGTTCAAAAACATTTTGGAAATTTTAGCTACCAATGTCTCAATCAATTTGATAGCTAGGCACCCCAAAATGAGAGAGCTACCTGACAATAAAAGCTAGTGACAGCACTGGGGATAAATGAGAGAAACTGGAAAGGACATTTATTAACTTAAGCTATTAAGATAAACATTTCCTTAATTTGTAAGTCATTCTGGGTGTATTCTAGGTCTCTACCAAGATTGGTTATACCAGACCACAAGTCAGATCTGTGGATGGTCAGACGCCACAAAGGGCTGAATATCTGGAAATCTTTGAGTTGTGTGTTATGAGAAAAGGTAGGACTGAAGACAACTGTAATTCAGAGGTGCCATTTTTTGCAATAGTGGATGTAGATAGATCTCAAAGAATGCAAAGTCCTTTAAGTCATTAAGTAAATTTATCAGTTTATTTCAGAAATTATGAAAAACAGATTATTTTCCCCCCAACACTTCATCCATACTTGGAATTATGGATAGACAGGGATTTTATTATTAAAATAATTCTAGGTTTTACTTGAGGAAGTACACAGTCCAGTATACGAAGGAAAGCATAACTTTCCTTTTCCCTTATCTAATATTTATGTTCAACAGTTGAAAAAGTGATAAAACTTACATGGACATATGTAGTAAGAAATTGGAACATTTTAGTCTGAACGGTTCCCTCTTTCTTTTTTACTGAACTACTTCATTTCTCTCACAACTTTCAACAATCGTGAAAGCCCCAGGTGGTCTGTGGCATGCTTTGACTTAATGAGAAATTGGGACCACTGCTGTATAAAAAGCAAGACAGCTGTGGAGAAGGAGTAAAATTACCAAGTGTGTCAGATGCATCACCTTTAAAGAATCCTTTAAACACAAGGCTTACCTTGCCCACATATTGAGTATCTGGACCTGTGTACTCCTCCAGCAAGAAAAATTGATTCCACATCCAACCACGCTTGGTGCGATGCAGTGTTTTTCCATCATTCTCTGACAATCCTGTTATCCTTTCGCTGCGTGAGTGCTTGTTAGTCCTTTTTTGGGGTGGCATCATGTGAATCATATGAAGCATACAGCTCCAAAGCAAAACTGTCAGGAAGGAGTAAGTCCTCATCACTCACAGAGATGCTGTTAGCCTTCACTCCTCTAATAATTCACCAGAACAATTTTTTCAAATGTTAAATTCCTCTTAAGTAGAACCTAGGGGATGGAGAAAAGTATTTGGGTAAGTTGAAATAACATTTTTCCCCTGAGGAAACAGGAAAACAATCTTGTGATCACAACAATAAAGTCATGGGAGTGACAAATAACCATAAAAATTACTCAGAGAGTTTTAAGTCAAGTTCTTTAATGTCTTTTTCATCTTTTTCTAGTGCACTCTATCACATGGCATATAGACATTAATTTAAAACACAATCTGAATAAAATACTTCATCTGAAAACTTTAGCTACCAACAACCTGACACAAGGAAACAGCCCAAATAATAAGAAACTTTCAAACCTAATCTCTCCCAGTTCAGTCTGATGCGATCTTCCCTTACTGTCTGTTCAGAATTATCTGCAAATATATATTTGTTGTTACTTCATGATTCATAAAACCCATTCTTCCACTTTGCTAGCCCCTAGTTGTCCAGAGGATCTTTTATTTCTGCAGGAAGGCACTCATAAGATGAAATTTATAAAGTATTATTAATGCTTTTAACAGATTCTTTAACAAGAAAGAAAAGTACTTTTCAGATAAGTGTGGGCTCATAGGAATCCTTCTGGGGTTAACAAAACTTTTCATTTGGAATAGAATTCTCTATTTGGAATGTATTTACTTTTTCCTGAATCCTGGATGAATGAATGGGAATTTTCATGACATGCAACCTTATTGTAATGACTATTTTTCTGAAAATGGCTCTATTGTTTTGTGTGGAAGTTTGTAAGCAAGATTTAATCCAACCAAATTAAATGTATACTCTTTATTTTGCAGTACAGCTTTGGTTCCTGATGTCCCAGTCTTATCTATAAACTTTTTCATGTTAAGTCTGTTTTAGCTTTAGGATATCTATTACTGAGCTGTCATTGTATATTACAGAAATCATAAGAAAATAATTCAGCAGCAAATGTACATTTTTTTTGAGAGTCTTATTCCATTAACAGTGATAGTAACATGAGGCCACAAGACTAACAAATTTTAGAATAATGAAATCTTGAAATTAAAAATTCCCATATAAGCCTATCCTTTCTTCTGCAACCCAATATTACCAACAGCTACTTTCATTCTGTTGTTTGTTTTGTTATTTTTTAGTGGTAGAGAAGGGAATCCTTTTTTTTTTTTTTTTTTTTTTATTAAATTTTTTTTTAAAAATAA
>VXBX01000113.1:0-39259 GCA_013400415.1 Scytalopus superciliaris | reverse complement strand
TACATAAAGATTATTTTGAAAATAAGACATTTTTATGAAATTATTACTCATTTGAGAACCAAAACTGTTTAATGGAAAACATTCAGTGAATTGTACTCTAAAGGCCTTAATGATTAAATTAATGGAATTGTGCCCTTGTGTGAAGCTTTCTTAAAATGATAATATCCTGTACGGACTCAGGAACTTAACTAGTGATCCTGAAGGAGGATCAAAGTCTTAGAATTTTAGTAACTTCAAACAGAGTTTTAGCTGAGAAAGAAGTGAAGGTTTGGAATATTTATCACTTTCTAAGATCATGTTCAAAAACAAAAAGAAAACAATTTAATAGGTGTCAGATTTATGCAGAAGACCATGTATATAATTCAGGAAAACTTGTTTTCTTTTGCTTTTTATTTTAATTGAAGAATCAAAGCACAATGTAAATTAACTCTATTTACATAAAGTCATGAATGCACATAGATTTTGGCACACATTTGTGTCTGCATTTTCTTTGAATTCTTGTTTTCTCCCTTGTAATACTCCGTATGTTCCTGTTGCAGGCAGAGGGGTAAAGAGCAACTCTCCTGTGGCCAATTTAACACCAGCAAATTTTGACATTAACTGGAAAACATTTGAGTACATGATTATCTTGCCTTGTGATTGAAATTTGCTGGACACAGATCAAAGGAAAAAAAAACCCTCAGCCAATCTTTTATCCATGTTTAAGTTTGATGTTTCAAATTCCCTGTATAATATAGACTGAAGTAGTTTTTTTCACAGAATAAAATTATTTATCAATGTAGAACAAAAGATGTTATCAATTGCACTTCAAATCCATCCCACCACAGCATCTGAGGCAGATTGTAGGGTCTCTTCATGCTTCATAAATTAGATCCTGCTTAAAGTGTTGCAGAATGAAAGTAGACTTGTTGGACATACTGTATTCGAAAGGCAAACTATCAAGTTTGTCCAATGACAGAAAACTAAGGGCTTGGTCACACACAGTATTTTTAAAATCTGAGGCTGTGATTTTGGCTTTAGAGAGTGATTCTGATATGAAGAGAGACACCTTCAAAAAATGGCATGCTCTGTGGCTCTCATTGAGTCTCTTATCTCTTCTGGAGATATTCTTGCTTGATATATCCTCAAATAGTGCTCTTTCATAGCTCCATCACAACACTTTTTGTTGGACTGTGGTTCAACAATTCATCTCTACATTCTCAACAATAACATTCAAATATTCACATTGATTAAATTTTAGATTTGATTACTTCTGCTTTGATATGAATTATGTTTTGCTACTCAGCTATTCTGATAAATAATTTTATATGTTTATATTTTTATATATTTAAGGTCATGACTGATTTACTTCTTTGATTTCTTGGAACATATTAGCTTTTCTGGATTAAAACATAACAAACCATGAAATAGACAAAACGTTCTGAAAATGACAAATATATTTGGCAAAATTTTAAAAAGTAGTGAATCTACAAAGCTACTAAAAATCCTAAAGATATGCTTTACAAAACCTCTAAGCTTTGAAAGACTACTGTCAAAGACAAGTTATGCAAAAATGTCAGTTTGAATTTTCTCTTCAAAAGGTCCTCATTCCAAAACTTAGACAAATCTAACAGATGATTTAGTCTGGTTTGGTTTTCCTTTTTTTTTTTTTTTAAAAAAAAAGGGGAAATGCAGGTGACATCAATATATTTTCATCTGGTCATTTGGAGATGTGTGATTACATGTTCAGTTTGGTGATAATTAAAAATGTAAATAAATTTCAAATGCTTCACTTTTTCAAAAAACCCACATTTTTCACTTCCTGAAATTGTCCTCATTCCTTTCTGTCCAGACACTGTTTGCCATATGATGTTTACACCACACCTCTTTTTGTACTCAAAGAAATACTTCAAGGTGGTCATTGGCTTATCCATCTTGTCTCAGAATCAGCTGTTCAAGCAGGTCAGGAGCTGCATTTGGTAGACTCAGAAGGTGTATTTTAACACTGAAACAGAGGATTCTGGTGTAGTCTGGAAAGGTAAGACCAGCTGTTCGAAGGAGCTCAAGGCACTGTGCACAGGTGTTCTGACCCTGCTAGAATGAACTATCTCTGTGCAAACAATTTTTCACACAGTTTTGGTTTTTTGTTTTTTTTGTTTGTTTGTTTGGGTTTGGTTTTTGTTTGTTTGTTTGTATGTTTGTTTGTTTGTTTGTTTGTTTGTTTCTGGAGGTTCCCACAGTTTGTCCCAGCCAGGGCAGAAGTTAAACTGAGATTGCCGAAAACATGTTTTCTGTGTAGCGCTGCCCTCTACTGATTTCCTTCATAATTAACAGAACGACTTACTAGTACTGAGAGCAAAGATAGAATCCTTAATGTCAAGAAGAATAAAAAAACCCAAGCAAACAAAAAAAAAGAAGTTACAATCCATTTTTCCAGTTTTTTTTTTTTGTTGTTGTTGTTTTGCTTTGTTTTTGTTTATTTATACATTAGTTGGACCTACTAAGTGTAAAGAGAGAGTTATTAATCTGGATCAGTGGGTCTGCTGTACATTATGATAAACATCTAAATTGATTTCTTCTAAGACAAACAAAGGTCTTTAGTCTGAAAACAGAGAAATTTCTTTTTCCTAAAGAACCCACCAATATTCTATATGTAATCTGTCTCACTCTGTTTCTACTTCCATCATTTAATCAGTATAACGTCAACTCATTGTTCTTGTTAAAAAATGGAAAATGGTTTTCTTCCTAGTTGTGTTGGAAACAACTCTTCAGATTGGGTATGCATGTGTTAAAAGTTTTAACACCAAAAATTTTGGAGAAGCTGCATTTCTTTCCCATTTAGCAAATCAGTGGATCTGAGTGGAGGTAATAAGTATTTATTTAGTATGTCATTTGTATGGTTTGAGGTATGTATGGTGGTAGTCTAGAACCATTGTAGTGTCTCCTTCAAGTAAGGAATCTTATATCAGAATCCTTCAACAGTTCCAGATAAATGAATTATCTCTGTATGAAAAACATTATTCTCCTGGGCACAGTAATAACTGGAAAAAATAATCTTTTTAAATCCTTTTGAATGCAAAATATTCTATTTAGATTCTTCAGGTGTAGTGTGAAATAAGCCTTGCTGGGATCAATAGCAGGGATTTGTTACTGATGATGCCAATTTAAATGTTTCTATAGCAATTGTCATGGCAATGTTTTTAATTAGTGCAGCACAGTCACTCACAAGCATGACATGAAGAAAAGCTAACCTTTGGCAACTTGATAATGTATCCCACATTAGTTTGTTTCATTTGTTAACAATGAAGTAGAATTCTGTTCTAAAAGAAAAAGGATGTGGTGCTTGTGTATAACTAAAAATAGCAGAGTTAACTGCAGCAACACTTCGTATTGTTCTGGAATCTCTAAATAAGAAAGATGAAACTAATGTTCACGATAATGCAAACAATCTGTAAAACTAAAGTATGAATTTTAACGGCATATAGCAAGTATAAATCTTGTGTAGTCTGCATGCATGGAAGCAGACTCATTGGGAAGTATTCTCGTTGGCTTTGTCTGCCTTTCTTTTGAAAACAAAATATCTGAATGTGACTTTAATCTACCTGGACTGAATACTAAGAATGGTGAATCTGTAGCAACAAAAGGCTGTGCTATAAGCAGCACACTTCTACCAACAATACCGAGACTTAAGTAGAGGCTAGGCCTGTGTCACTGGCGGTTCACTTTCATCACTTCCCTCACTAAGGATAGCTCAGGTATGCATCCACATGCTTCCCTCTGGCTGCAGCACTCAAATATTCCCTGAGTGCAGTCATCCTACAAGCATGAATATAGACTCTGGATATATCGTTGATGGATGAGTTTCTAAAAACCATCTGTGAAAGTTCGGGTTGGCTCTCTGCCAACAGCCAAACCTCACAAGAAAGATTCCCCCCTCCCTCTCCCAAAACGGCAAAAAGCAGCAAGAGAAAACTGAAGGAATATATATATATTAACATATATTAAATTTATATACTAGGCACAACAAGACAGGGACCCCCAAACCACCCCAATAAGGGACAAGGGGAAGGGAAAGGGGAGAGGGAGACAAAATAGGGAAAAATAAGACAAAACAAATATATATACAATCTAAATTCAGAAATTAACTCAGTAAATAACAAATACAATAGTAAATTCACTACTTTCCTTAGAAAAGCAGATTCTTAACCTTCGCCGCCGGCCCAGGCAAAACAACTCCCAGAGCAGGCCTCGCTGAACACAGATAAGCCAGGCCCAAACACCGGGAGCTCGTCAGCGTGCGAGCCCGAGAAGGAAAAGAAAGCAAAAAAAGAGAGAGAACACCTCCTCCTTCGGTTTATATACACCTGATTACGTAAAGAGATGGGATGGAATACTTCCTAGATCTTGACCCTGGTTACCAAGGAAGGCCTACAAAAAACAACCCATCACACCATCTTCTTTCTAAAGTTTTTTTCTTCCCTCTCTCCTCTTCATGGCTAAAGATGGAGTTGGTGCTAACATTGAAATGATTAAAATAAAAGAACCAATGTACATATAGACTGAACCTGAGGTAACCAAGAAAGGTGTTCTCATTTCTATGAGGGAACCCCAAAACTTAAGGGACAGTTTTTTGACTGATAAACACCCATTCTTTGAGTACCACTAGTACTCAGATCCCATTCAGTCACAGAAGTATGGGTCACACAAATTAAGAAACACTTTTCCCTTAGCAGCTCACACTGCAAACCTTTCAGAACAGATTTTCAGAACTGCTTTTTGGTTGGGTTGCTGATCTGTTAAGTACTACATACAGAAGAGATAAGCCCATCAGAAAATTTTGCTAGGAAACAGCTGAAGGCAAGACTGCCTTGGACAGCAGTGCAGGTTTCCCTAGCTGCATAACTCAAGGAGTCACACTAATACAAATATTATTTCACATAATGTGAAATAATAGCAATTTGTATTGGAATGCCTGTTGAATTAATGTCTTTAGGTAAATGAATCTATGGTTTGTAGGTGCATTATCAGAAACATTTATCTTGCTGTGACAAAAGAGAGTTACTTTAGAGTTTTATCAGCCTCTTGGGTATGTACATTGGAAATACAGGTCAAAATTCGTCTCATCATAGCCTCAGTCACCCTCTCTATAGCACTCGCAGGGAGTAATGCCAGTCCCCAAGGTGGGTGGATCTGGCAAGAGAATGTGTTGATTCATATTTGGACAATCCCCACTGGCAGAATTGTGTAGAGACACAGCTGTGATTTAAAGCAACTGTCCCTGGGCAGTGAAAATACCATCTGCCCTTCTCTGGAGCAAGTATCTTCTGAGGAACAGATGAAACTCTTTCTGGACTGTTTGACCTCCAACCATCTTTCCATCAGCTAGTGAATGAAGCCTGCAGCACTTCCAGCCCACAGCACTTCCAGCCCATTCTGTATAAGGTCTCAAATCAATGAAGATAAAAAGAGAGTTTTAAAATATCTACTTGTGAGGCAGCAGATACAAACATGAAATGTGCATTTTCAAATTGGAAAACAAAAACAAAAACAAAGAAACCCACAACACTTTTTGTCCAGTAATGAACATTGTTACAGGATCTGCTTTTCATCAACATGAGGGGAATTAGAAAATATAGCACTTGTAAACCCTTAAAACATGGCCTTTTGAGGATGTTCCTTTGATCTTTAGTATTGATTTTTCTCTACAGGCAACACATTTCACTCTTATCATATAATGAAGCTGCATTATAAGTTTTTATGCCACACCTTATTTACGAGTCCAACACATGCATCTCATTCATGGTTTTAAAGAATAGCCTTCAGATAAATGAGGAAAAATAAATGCTGTCATCAAAGCAAAATTCTTCTCTTTGCTTCCCCTTTAAGATTGTCTCATGTTCTGTCATTCATAAACAGATTGTCTGTACTTTGGTATTGATACCCTGCAGTTGTCAAAATTAAGGCATTTACTTTTGTGGGATTTTTGGGAGATTGTTTTTTTTTTTCAGTTTGTTGGTTGCTTTCTTTTTCAAAAGCAACATAAGCCTTCTATCTACCAGATACAAAACAAAGTGTAGGCCCTTGTTTTCCAGACAGATCAATTTTCATTAGTCTCTCTGCATGAAGCAGGTGAGATTCACCTATGGTAGCACTGTTCATGACAGGAGTTACCAGTTCTCCTGATAACTGAGACTAAAACATGCTTTTGCCACATGCCTCTTTCTTGTTGCTTCATTATGCAGCAATCTACTCTGGTCACACAACCAGCTTCCAACTAGGTGTTCTGAGAGTCCACATCAGGCAACTCTTATCTCTGCATATTTCCTGAATGTGGCATGTACCATGATGAGAGCTTGCTAAACGTTCTGAGTCTACAGCTTGTATAATGGCCCAAGAAGATATTACAAGCCAGAATTTTCCAGAATAAAGACATCTTCAAGCTAGTATCTCAAAGATCCCTTTTTTTTTTTTTTTTTTTTCCCTTCCTCATGTGCATCTGAGTCATTAGAAATCTTGTTTCTATAGAGAAGGACTTAATTACTGCCTGCAAGGGAATATACATTCACTTCTCTGGACTGGAAAAACTGAATTGCTGACCAATTAAAGGTAGTTAGCAAATTCGGAGGGTAATTGTAGCCCCTTGTTGCTGCTTCCTTCCTGAAGGAATTGAGCAGCTGCTGAATGTTATCATTTATTAGAGTTCAACCTTCTCTATGCCCTTCTGCTGTCTCCAAAGGGATCACAAGATCCAGAAAAGTCTCATTCTCAGAGCTGAGCAGGAGTCTTGCAAGCATAGGAATTTGTGCACAGAAATAATGCATAACCTTAACATAGGGTTTTTTTTTCTGTTTTTTTTTTTAATCTCAGGTAATCTGAAAGGAGTCTGATGCAGCTGAGACTTCATCCTTTATTTCCATAAGAAACACCTTAAAATACTTACAAATCATACATATCATGTGCAAAAATAATATGGATCTCAGAAATGCAAATTACAATTACTTCCCTTTTCCTTTTTTTGAGGTCTGAATCTCTTTAAAAATATTACCCCAAAAAACAACAAAAAAAAAGTTTCACTTGCACGCTGTTTGACTTGATTAGTGAAAGATAAATGCAAAATATTAATAAATTCAAAAGAAGTGTAATAAAGTATTGCTTATTCTGTTATTATCCTGATAGTTCACAATGAGGATGTCTTCAACAAACAGACACCCATGACAGTGCATAAGTATGGAGAAGCATATAATGGTTTTTCTTCTGTATATTTTCTCAGTCCCCAAGTATTAGGTATTTAAGAATCCCCAGCAGATTGTCTTTGCCATGACTTTCTCAGCCTTTGTTTTGAAAGCATGTGGGCTTCTCAGAGAAACAATGTTTTGCAAGGAGACACGTTTCACAAATTTTGTGAAAAGAACCAAATCTTTTTGTTTGTTTTTGAACATTGTAACTGACATCTTTATTAGACAACTAGTACTGTCTCTGAAAAATACAGTAAATAGTTATTCCTTCTCCACTCTCATTGCCACTGATGAATGTATTGACTTAAATCAATTTCTCCTTTAGCTGTCTCTTTCCCAAGATGGAAAGCTCTGGGACTGCTGGCTTAATCATTTCTTATGTGAAAGCTGTGCCAGATTTGATCGCACCTGTAGCCCTCCTCTGAACCTCTTCTGACTTTTTGGTGTATATCTTGAGATTGGCAATCATAATTTGTTGTTTCATGCATGTATAAACAGTAGTTTAATTGCTTTCTCTACTTAATTTCATCATGATATATAGGCTTGTTTGCTTTTTTTAACTGCGGCAGAGCCCTGGACTTAGGTTTTCCTGTTATTATCTATTGTTACATTATGTTGGTATTCCCTCATGGCAGTGGCCAGCCTTTGTTATTTTAAACACATAATCTGGGGGTTACCATGTGTGTGGCTTTACATAATTTCATAACAATTTCATCATGCATCATTTGGATGCCCACTCATTGTATTGCATGGGTTTCAAACGTGTATATGACAAACTACTATAGCTACTAGACCACTGTAAGGTAGAAATCAGTTGGCATGGCAAGGCTCAAACCCATATGGCTAAACTCTTTCTTCTCTCCACTTCCTTAGTCCAAAGTAGCATTACTGTGTCCATGCCACCTATGAGAAATCACCCTAGGAATTTTCTTAGATAGTGCCAGTTCGTACAAACTAAACTGAAGTAATAACACTGAAAAGTTATGGACAAGTAAATTACAAAGTTTGTTTGCCCAGTGAAGTATATTTCTCCCCACAGCTTTATATGATGAGCATGATGCTATGTGGTCCTGAATATCCCTTGGGTAAGTTGGGATCAGCTGTTCAGCTGTCCCCCCACCCAACTCCTTGGGCAGCCAGAGCCTGCTCGTGCTGTGGGGAGCAGAAATGGCCTTGACTATGTGTAAGCACTGTTCACCAATAATGAAAGCATTTTTTTATTATCAATGCTGTTTTCACCACAAATCCAAAACACAGCCCCATACTAGACACTATCAAGAAAATCAACTTTATCCCAGCATATGCTGAATGTCACTTTCATTGACATTTCCATGTGAATTAATTAAAATTAATTAAAACTATTTTTATGTAATCAATTACTAACATATGCAGGGACCTTCACTTCTAGTTCATGGATGCTTAAGAGCTTTTTGGTGAGTGACCTGTCAAAAGCTTTCTAGGACAAGTAGATCATATTAAAGAGATCAAAGCTATCCATATACTTGACTCTTTCAGAGAACCTGACTAAGTCTGAAGCTATTGTGTTCTTTACAGTTTCATTCATTTGGGCCTCAGACTTTGTTCCTGCAACGTGTTCGTGGTAGAACTGAAATTGTTTTTTAAAACTTAGTATTGGTATTGATACCTTGAAACCCTCAAGTATCAAGGAAATTTAAGTGAAAGGTTAGAAAAAATATTAATATTTCAGTAGTTTCAATACTGAGATTTTTAAGATTCCTGATAGTATGCATGGAGTTGCTGCCATTTACTACAACTTGAAATCCCACCAGACTGAAATGTACTTCTGCTGAGTCTCTGGTCAAATAAACAAACAAACAAACAAACAAACTGATGTGACATTTATTCCTTAAGGGTTTATAACACCTCTATTTTCCTGAAAACTGTGACAAATGCACCACAGAACAATGGGTAGCCACAAGCACAGCACTGATTATAGGACTTATATAGGACTTATTATAGTCCTCTGATGAAATGACAGATAGTGTATCACACTGATATGCACAGCCCTGGATGTTGGGTGTATACATGTGGGTTTTTTTTAGTGAGGACCTATTCTATTTGCTTCTTAAGGGTTTATACTTGCTCCCAAATGCTAGTAGCCTTGATGTGGCTAGTCAAACTCCCTCTGTTGTCTGACAGTCCTCCAGAGAAGCCCACCAAGAACTCTAAGCAGCAGCTCAGTTGGGCTTTAATGTTCAATTTCATATTGTAATTTTTATTATAACATTTCCCCTGATGAGGTTTTAAGTTTTCCTGTAATATTTCCTGAATTTGCCTTCCTCAAATTTCTACCATTAGTGAAGACTTCATACGTTGGTTTATTGTTGCTTCCATGATAGGCAATTTCAGAAGACTTCAGACCCACTTGGAACTGAATCTAAAAGTAGAGAAATATGTCATTTGCATATGCATTTAATCATTTAGTTATTAATCATCTGTTGTTATTGCTGATACCAACTGTTTTGCTATGTCATTTACTATTTAGTTCCTTTGTTTCTAGTTATCAAAAAAGGAAATAACTACTTTATTTATCTTAAAACACCAGTTAGCTTTAAAATGGCATGTGATATGCTTCCTTTAGTAAAAACAAAATCAGACTTGAGAGTTTAATAATCTGTATCTGAGCATGAATTCCCAGAATATGCAGATTTTCATGTGATTTATTTTGATTAATTCAAAACACACAGAGTACTTTACAGATAACATTCCAGAATTACTCCTTATATTTTCCTTGTCCTTTTTGTTAAAAGTCAGCAAGAAGCAAAAAAATATAACTGCATGAAACCATGTCTTTGGTTCCAATTTCAGAGTGAAAAAAAATTAGAAATATGATGGAAAAAAGTTGATATAGCAAAGCATTTGCTTTATGTCTCCTGCTCTATTCTGCTTTATGTTTTATCTAGCTTTGCCTGAAATGGCAGTGCATAGTCCAGCTTCAAAACTTTATTAAATGAACTCAAATCCCTGTGACTGTATCCCTTCCTTCTTGCATTCATAAAAAAATGAGGGAGAAGGGTATATGAGGAGACATAGATTTGTGTGGGCTTCATAATACTAAGTCAAAAATATGTGACTTCACAGAGTACAAATTAATTCAAGCACATAACAGGAAGAAAGAAAGTGCATAGTTAATCTAAGCATAGGGATACTTATGTCAGGCACTTTTTCTTTAACCTTTTCTATAGGAACAGATATTTTACATGAAACAAACTTATACTTTCTACAAGTGAATTTCCTCCCTCTTTTTATCTTTGTGATTCCTTAGTCATTATTACAGCCAGTTTTGGTGGTGGGTTTTTTTTTTTCATGTTTTAATTGTATGGCTGGGAGTCCATAGTATCAGTTAGTGAAACAGCTTAATTTCTGCTTTCAATAAGACATGCTAAATTGCCCTTTTTTTCCTATCTCTGAAAACTGTCATTATATGCACTGTCCACAGGCAGTTCTTCATGGAAGAGATGTACTTTCATCTAAAACTCAGTACTGCAGTGTTGATTACATAATAAACATTTTATAGCAACTGTTACTAATAAATAGAGTGAATAATAATGACCCAGCATAGTCAAAAGCAGTTTTCCAATTGCAGTCTAGGTGCTGTGAAGGGAAAATATACTGCAATACTCTAATAAAAATGAGCAATGCGATATAACTATTTTAAGTTAGTTTTATAATTGTATAGCTCAGTGTCTTAATGAATGTTCAGGAATGGCTATTTTTAGAAATAGAAATTGCTCAACAAAACCTGTAAACCAACATCAATACTTTACATAAAGGTAATAAGAAAGCAATAGTAAGGGAGTTTGAGTGAAAAAAATCTGACTTCTAGCTGACAGAGCTGAAGACATTGAATAATGCTACTAAATTTTTCATGGACATTTTTTTCCAAAAATTTTATTCCTGCTTGTCTCACGGCAGCTTACATGGGTACATGGAGAAAATTGAATCTGTTATGTAATGTGGAATTATGCCTAGATACTAATGTAGGAGAATGGTGATATGCTTTCAGTGTTTGAGAAAGCAAAATCCAAATTCAGAATTAAATGTAACAATATCTATAAAGTCAACATTACTTACCAGTCTTACATTAGGAAAAAATCTTAAACCATAGAAGTTTGGACTCTGTCAGGAGTCACTTTTTTGTGTTGATTGACACCTTTTAATAGTTAATCTTTACTCATCTTTTCCATTTAATAAAACATGCTTTATTTTACAGATTTTTTTTAATTCTAAAAATATTATATGTCTTTATTCTTCAAAGGTGTGTTCAAAAATTTCTTCAATGCCTATAAATCTGTGGATTTTCAATTGGTTGTATACATGCTGAAGATTTTAGGCAAAGAACCCAAATGGCCGTTCATTTTATTTTTCACTCAAAGTTATAAATGAAGTAATAATAGTGTAGGAATAAAATTTGTTCCTTTCTGGTCACTTGTCTAGAGGGTAAGTTAGATTAAATACTTTCATCAGTCTTCCAATTATTGTTCTTTCTTTTGTATCTACAGCACTGCTAAACTAAGGAGCAATCCGTCAGAGAATTTCATGTTCCAGGTTTTATAGGTACTTGATAGATTAATGCTCAATGTATTTCAAAAATGTTCTAACTACAGTGTTATCTGAGAAATGCGTATCTCTTTTTATATAATGTAGAAACCTGCAATATTATTGCATTTTGCAAGAAACATACAAAAAACTTGTTTATATTGACTACATTAATCACTGTTATGCAGGACATAGGGGTAAAATAGAGAGCCTTGAGTTATTTTTTGGTTGTTGTTAAGGACATGATGAGTTTTCTTATTATTGGATACTAGATATCTGCTATCCAAAAGAGGGAGCCATAACATTATACTATATCATTCCACTTTTTGAGACAGTGAAACTGCATATACTCTTTTTTTCCTTTTTTCTTGAAAATTATGCTTGCTCTGAGATGATTGTTTTATATTGATAATCAATATAGCCCAGAACTGGGTAATACATGCTAATAACCTTATTGGAGCTGAGTGAAATGGTTACACTAAAGCCAAATATGCTTTAACAAAACATTCTGTCATGAAAAAAAAAAAAAAAAAAAAAAAAAAAAAGCGGAAATTTCTTTTGTTTTTNCTGTCCTGAAAAAAAAAAAAAAAAGAAAAAAAAGAAAGGCTGGAATTTCTCTTGCTTTTGATTCTACCACATTCACACTTACCAATTTTGAGAAAAGAGCTTAGTGTCTTTTTACTCATTTCTCATCTTTTGAAATGAAATGTATACATATAACTATCAAAGGAAATGCCTAGGGTATTTTCTAAACATATTTTAATTGCTTATCTCTGTAAAAAGTGAGATTGACATAAAATATCACTCAATAACTGATGAGACATCCAGTTATTTTCTTCAGATCTTAAAGGTCAGTGGACAAGAATGTAACTGAAAGTAGAATAGAAAACCCAATGTGATCAATAACATGTTCTTTACTTTCATAATTTCTTTACAGCATTCTCTTTTCCTGAGAGTTATGTGTGCCACACTGAACTTCCAGTACAGCTCAGTAAGACTATTTCATAAAGGACTTTTGGTAATCTTAGCATCAGAAGAGTACTGATAGCTGTTTCTAGTTCTAGTTCTTTGTAACTCAAGTATAGGTTTGATTTTCATGTGGATTTACAAACAAAAAGCTCTCCTGACTGTTTCTTTGTGACTACATCTCCTTATTTTCAGCAATGTCATTGGCAGAAATAACATAAATGTTGACATTACTGAGCTACTTGGTCAATGAAAAAAAAAGATCAAGTTAAAATCCTAGAGATCCTAGAGATTCAAGTCCAAATACAAATTCTTTCATTTCTTCTAGTATTTTTCTTCTTAAGAAAAATTGAACACCATAGTCTGAATATGCTATGTAATCTAAACCATTTTTGTGTTTGGGGGTGTGTCTTTGTGTGTGTGTGTTTGTGGGGTTTTGTTTGTTTTTTTGTTTGTTTGCTTGTTTTTGTGAAGTGAATGCTGAGTAACCAAGAAGGAAGGAAAGGGCAAGTGTAACGAGGAGATGAGGAAAAAGGAGGAGAGGTTACAAACACCTAAGAACAACAAAACTGCAGGATAGGAGAATAAGTATTCTTCCGAAAAGTGTATAAAGTTAAACATGAACATTCCATCCATAGTATTTATTTGTTAGATAAAGTTTGGCTCTCCATTAGAATCACTTTTTCCAGTTACTGAGCTTAAGAAACATTCATCCGACTTTTTTCAGAGTTGCTAAGTATCAGCAGGTCTGGGAATTATACTAGTTTTATAAATGCTCAGCAATTCTGTAACAGATCTGTTACAGTGATCTATGGTTTCATTTATTTTGAGATTTTCTCACTGGAAATATACATAATAGAAGTACTTTCTCCATGCATTTTAAGAGCCTTTGCTACTATTTTCGGAACTTTAAAGATACACATATCTGGGAATTAGCATAATTCACACAAATCAATATTTACCACAGTGGTATCTGAAGTCATCTAACAGTTTCTACTGCAATAAAATATATAGATAAGTTTTTGGAAAACGTCTCTGTTATTAGGGTTTATTTTAAGCTTTAAGAGTGATTCCACTGCAAAGTAGACAAGGACTGAAGATTTTCTTGAGTAAAGCAAACAACTAAATAAAGCATGACAGAATAAACATTCCACCTTAAAATAATTCAACTGAACAAAGCATCTAGGCAGCTTCCCCTCCACTCTGAATTCTTTAAACAGTTTTTTCTTATCTCATATCTCTTTCTGACATACGGTCTATCCAGCCTATGATGTACCTTGTAGCAGCTTATGTCTTGGCCTCCCAATAATTTGCTCCAGCAATACATTCAAACTCAAAATTTACAGAAAAGGGAAGTTAATTTACAGCTATTTATCCTCAGCAAATTATTATTTGTTAAGAATTGTTCACCTCTCTTAATTTACTCTCACTGCCAGTATTTTTTCAAATTTCCTGTAGAAGACAATTTCTTTAGTTGGTATGTTTTAAAATTTGTGCTTTTCAGTTTTATGATTGATATCTCATGAGCTTTTATTTTATTGCCTCACAATATGAAAACAGCTTTCCAATTCACCATTTCTGTTGTGACATAGAATGTTTTAGTAGTTTATATTAAATAATAAAATAATTTTAATTATTGAAGACTTTGTTATCTAATACAAAATTAAATACTTTATCTTAACTTCCATATTGAGTCCCACTACCATTTGTGTCATAATGAAAGTGAGTAATCTTGCATAGCAGCTAATTTTATACCACAAAAAAACATGCTCTCAGCCAGTATTGAGTCATCATAAAAGAAATTATGAACGTGAGGTTAAACCCATTTCTTGATCTTTAGCTTTCCCTTTTTGTCTTGATGAATACATAAGAAAATACATTTGTTAACACCAGCTTGCATGTGTTGAAATTTATAAAAGACTATGCATTGAAAAGTACACTATGCGTGAAACTTCTGTCATTTGGATGTGTTCCTTGCAAATGTAATCAAAAGTTCTTATTTCAGCCATATTTTTTACTTTTTGTTTCGCCTGTTGGCATTTGAAAATATGTTCATGTTTTCTCCAATTGTAGTCAATGGATTTATTTTATGTGTCATCAAGCCTACTTTGAATACTCCATAATGAAGTCAAAAACATTTATACTTTCTATTTATTGTCTTGTTTTAATCATGTAAGTCCTCTGTCATACAGTGAACTATAATTAGTTAATTACTGTCTATTTTGTATCTGCACCTACACTACAAAGTGGCCTTAATAAGAATTTAAGTAGTTACTTCATAGTTGGAATTCCCAATTTCTGGTGATTTCTCTGTGACACATAAAATTATAATTTTACATTTTCTTTCTGCAAGCCAGTGCATTCTGCAGCTTTCTGATGTGTTTGTTTATTTCAATGTCTATTTTGGCGTGTATTCAAATCTTAAGTGTAGTAAGGCACTCTTTATTTCCATTCTTTTTTGCTTCATCACTTACACATGACATTATTTCAATAAGCAATTAATCTTGGCAGGGGTGTTTTGGGTTTTTTCTCTTTCCTATATGCACTGCACTTTCTCTGCTCAAGTGTGCATATTGTTCAGATTTTTCTCTGCTTTAGTGTTTGCAGGACATTTTAGAACTTTCTTCCAAGTCTTATAACTCAGTAAAATCATGCTACTAACTGCAGTGGCTTGCAGTTGATTTCTGTTGCATTTCTATGGTTTTTCCACTTTTTTTCTGTCTCTATCTTTTAATGAAATTTTCTTCAGTGATATATACATTTTAATGCCTTCTAAAGCCATGGCTTCTTCAACACCTTACTAAAATATATGTTTGAATTTGATTTTTTTAAACCAAAGATTTTTAGCTCTGTGCATAATTTTAAAATCTGTACTGTCTGTTTCTGTGTTGTTCTTATTGTGTAGTACTCATGTATAGGTATTTATTTTCTCTAATAAAATACTTATTGCTTTTATATGTTCACAATATTCTACTTGTCTCAAACTATACTGAAATTATATTTCAATCTCATTTTGGTATCTGAACAAACTATATTTTCCCTTTCTCTCAGCCTATGCAGAAAGAAGTCTCTTTACACTATCTGTATTTTTCTCTAACTTTATCCTCTGATATATCACAGTCTGATCACAATCTGTTGGCATTTTGCAATACTGTTTCCTCTGACATTTACCTTGAAAGGAACATGGATTTTATACCACTTATTTGTTTGAATACTGATGACTTCTGCACAGAAGAGAATACATTTTAAAAATATAATTATCCAAATAATTTTGTTCACATATTGTATTCTAATTGTCCTTGTAATGTAATGTTGTCTGTCTACTCACAAACACATTATACAAATTAATGTGGATTCTGCACACATACCAACCCCTGTGCAGAAGGAAGGCTATGAAGACACTGGAAAGAAAATTCTGATAATTTAACATTAGCCTTGACTGCACAACAGTTGGCCATGTCCACCCTATTGCAACTCCCCAGCCTGCAGATCCTGGTGAGGGTAAGGTGCTTCAGGCATTCCTGAACAAGCTGGTGCTCAGCTGTGTAAGTCCATTATGCCCTTCCTGTTCCTTTGCAGCTCTCAAGTCCTCTGCTCAGCCTGTTAATGATTGTGACAGTATTTCCACTCCCTGCATAAAGAATATGTCTAAATGTTACTGATGTCCATGGGAATATTCAGCTAGACCATGATGAGCTTTTCATCAGGACTATGTGCACTTCTGTTGTTTACTTGAAGCTTATACTTGACTACTGTCATAGAACACTCTGAAATACTTTGTTGTAATTACCGACTGACAATTGGCAATTTCGGAGGGGCGCAATGGGAATGCTAATTTACTTGGTCTCTAATATAGCATTGATCTTTCAGATCAGAGAGATAGGATCATACCTTTGCAAAGACACTGCATATGATGTGCTAATACTATTTGTATAATTTTCTTGTATTCTAGTATTTCTAGATTTAAGTTCAGTATTCTATTATGTACTCTATGAAAAAAGCCTGTTATTCAAGTTAGTGTATTTTTTTTTTACTGAACAGTAAGTTATGACTGTTTACACTATTATGTTGTACCAGTAAATCAACAGAACTTCAAATTAAGAAGTAAAATTTTTGGTTACTTTTATCTCAGATGAAGTCAAAAGCAAAACTTGAACTTAAAAAATGCAGACTTCTGAATTTGTTAATAGCTTCATATTAAAACTGGAATCGTTAAAACTTCTCTTTTTTTTAAAACTACACTGTCTGTGCATTCCTGATTATTCTCATCTTTCAGATTTCTTAGGGATATCAAAATAAAAACAAAGTACGAACAAAAAATTCTCCACTCCCAATCTTTTCACAGTCTCTCCTTTTGTTTGTCTCCAGTATTTTTAGTCTATGAACACAAACAAGGTTGCTCAGACCATACAGCTTTTTTTATAAACCTCTAATCTGTTGAAAATGCAGTAGACACACATTGTTCTCACTTTTTTTTTTCTTTTTGATTACTACGGATTACAGACACTATAAATATTTTCCATTAGGAAAGCGAGATTCTGTACAACAAATTTCAAGCTGCTTGTAATTAGCCTGTATATTTTTGTGTAGGTCCTTAAAAGTTTCCTTAAAAGTAGTTTCCTTAAAAATTTGCAGACTCTCAGAGTAAGAAACACTCACTTAAACCAGTGTATCCCTAGTAACCTAGGTAGTTTTGTGCTGTTCTATGAGAACTAGGTTCAATATCTTGAATGCACAAATGGTAAGTTGACTTTCACTTAAGTAATAGGCAGTATTTTCCATGTTGGGGGAATGTAGAAATATGAATATTTTAATTATAATTAATAATTAAAGATAAAATAAGTTAATTGTTGTAATTTTTACCAGGCAGTGACTATCAGTGGACATATCAGTGGACATATGACTCACCAGTGGCCTGATCAATGACTGCCCTAATAGCCTAATAAGCTATGGATGTCCAGTGATGTGGGTGCATGTACTTGGGCCAGGCTGGATCCTGTGCTTTAGCCCAGTTCTTGGCCTTTCCTGAAGTTCTCTATGATGGAGTACAGACATCAGTGATTCTTAATTTTAACCTTCTCAGTCCTTCATTGTTTCAACACCAATAAGGTATTAAGACAAACATGATGGTGATGTTAATTTTTTTTACAAAAGATCAGTGAGACTTGGATTAAGGAGAAAGGTCTTTTCCTACACTTATTAAGCCAGTTTGGTCTCTAGAAAAAGGGGAAAGGACTTTCTTGCTGACACATCACACTACAGTGAAGTTGTCACCCTTTTTTTCCTCTCTTCCCTCAGGTTGAGGATCACTCAGACACCTCTGAACTCTCTACTTTTCTCTCTTCAAATTAGCAAGCCTCTCTGCCCCCAAAAAACTCAATAGTCCTCCAGCTCAAACCACAGCAGAAACACAGTAAAGCCAGTTGCTCTACAAGGCAGTGAGGCTATACCCCAGGGAGTAGTACAGATTATAAAAAGAGATAAATGTTGGAAATGTTATGATACTGCTGTTGTTCTGTCATATTTTTATAACTGGTTTCATGTAAATTAAGTTTCTACTGGGATCTTGTGGCATATGGTGAGCTTGCCACCGACTGCTGCAAGAGAGGGACCCCAAAGAGGAGATACAAGGACTCCCTCAAACAACACCTCAGCCTTGGCCATATTGACCACCATCAATGGTCCACTCTGGCCTCCAATCGGGAGGCATGGAGACACACCATCTATAATGCTGCTGCTTCCTTTGAAATCTCACGCAGGTTCAGTCTCAATGAAAAAAAGACAACGCAGAAAGAACCGTGCCTCACCAACACTGCCTATGGAGACTTTCTGCTATGCCTTTTGCAACCGGACTTGCCTATCCCGCATCAGCCTTTTTAGCCACGAGTGCGCTTGCAGCAAGCGTGGGTAGAGCCCTTCTCAAATCTTTGTTCGCGAAGCCCAGCCATGATGATAACCAGATGCACTCTATGAAATTGTAATGTACGTGGCTCTCATAATTAAGTACTTCAACTGTGTGGCAGTGGACTGTCAATAATCAATATTCAGAGTGGAAAAAATATGTTCAAAAGGTGGTTTGTGATGCAAAGGAAAAGGCTGACCCAAAAGCCTTGGGGCAGAGGATTGTAACTGTATACCTTTGCCCCCAATCCCCGGTTGTAAAACAGTCCCTCATTGGTCCTTGTAAAACCCTAAACCACTTGTACCCAGTGACCCTCTCTCCTATTGGTCATAGTAAAATTACCCCAACTCTTAAATACCTGTACCCAACTTCAATAAACTCTCTCTCTCTTGTCCCTCTCCTGCGGTCTCTGTGTGGCTCCTTGCGGGGTCCCTGGGGGCCACGTGGCAGGGGGACAGCCGGGGGGAGCATCTCCCACCCAGCCGTTGCAAATGGTGCCCCATGTGAGGAATGGACTCAACTCTTCTGTGAAGAGAGGGTCATTTACAGCACAAAGCCTCAAGCGTAGAATTTAATTACACTTATTTATGCCCGAAAATACACAGAAATATATATTTATTACCAAAGTAAAGTATATGTAAGATTTTTGCATTTAAGTGTTGAGGCTTTTTTAACACCATACCTAAATTTCTTTTACATGTGCTTTCATAGGACTGTAGTCAATAAAACAAACAAACATTGATAAATACTTATTAAATTCTCAGTGAGATGAACTACTAGTTTTAACATCCATTCCTACCATTAATGAATATGGCTGGCAAAGTATTAAGATAAATGAATCCCAGTTACAACTGTTTAACATACCATATGGTAGCATACCATTTCTTGAGCAAAAAAAAATTGCAATACATGCTGCCTTCAAAGATGAACACCGTTATATTCAGGACAAATAACAGTTCTTTTTTTTTAAAAATGAGATTGGTGGTCCTGTTTGTCAGCCACACCTAAGAAAGCAATTGCTTGCAAATGAAAGTGGTGATTTTGTTCTACCACTTCCTTCATATTTAAGTCATGACATCTTCAATTGTCTATTTTATAAATAGGATTTAAAAATCTTGGATGCTCTGTGGTAATGCTGAAAACTTCATACTTTATTCAGTGTGTCTTAGAATTAACCACTACTGACTACCTTCAAAAAACCAAAGACCATGTCTATATCTTCCTTGTCCTTCAGATACTTGATAGGTCACTGGGTTGGAAATTTCTGTTTAAGGGAGCATGATCATATCATTTGACCTGTCAGTTATCAGGATAATACTAAACCTTGGGAAGAAGTACGTGAAGTGGAAATAAGAAGTCAACTTTTATTTGCATTGTAAAGGGATATTTAAACTCAAGTTATCAGAGGTATTGCTTTTTCTACTTGAGGACTGATCATTCAGATGACCACACAGTAAGGCTGAAGATATTCCAAAACCTACACTGTAGCAAAAAAGATTCCAGGATTCCTGAATCTTTGCTCCTTGAGGTGAGAAACAGTGATACAAGCTAAGAAGTTTATGTTTAAATAATTGCTTAAATTTTCTGAAGGTGCAAATTTTGCCTATACATGTAATGAGGTAGAAGATGTATGGGTATTAAAGAGTTTCACTGAAAGTTACCAACCAGTAATGCCATGTAATTGTATTAATGTTATTTAGTCAGAAGTTCCTGTTTCATGAAATTTTTGCCTCAAACAATTTATTGAGTGAAGTGGAATTTTTCAGTCAAATCGGGCTGATTTGCTGGAGGACCCTGGTCAGCTTCACCTCTCTGCTTGGTATGATCATGAAACAGATCTTCCTGTTAAAGCACAAGGAAGACAAAGAAGTAATTAGGGACAGCCAACATGGCTTTACCAAGGGTGAATCCTGCCTGACCAATCTGGTGGACTTCAATGATGGACTGACTGCATCAGTGGACAAGAATCTACAGATGTCATGTACCTGGACTTCTGTACTTCTTTGATATTATCCCCCACAACAGTCCTGCTGCTAAACTGGAGACATACAGGTTTGAAGGTTGAACGGGTAGATGGATAACGAACTGGCTGGATGGCCTAATCTAAAGATTAAATGTCAATGTCTCAATGTCCAAGTGGAAATCAGTAATGAGTGGTGTTCCTCAAGGCTCTTTACTAGGACCAATAATATTTAATGTCTTTAATATCTATACAGACAATGGAATTAAGTACACACAAAGTTTTCAGATGATCCCAAGATGAGTGGTACAGTTGATAAACTTGAGGGAAGGGATACCATCCAGAGGGAATTTGAGGAGTGTGCCTGTGCAAATCTCATGAAGTTCAACAAGGTCAATTCCAAGCTTCTGCACCTTGGTTGGGGCAATTCCCAGTATCACTGCTGACTGTGGGATAAAAAGATTGAGAGCTGCCCTGCTGTGAAGGACTTGCAGACACTGGAAGATACAAAACTTGATGTGAGCCAATGATTTTAAACTGAAAAACAGGAAGGTTTAGATTGGACATAAGGAAGAAATATTTTACAGCAAAGATGTTGAGACACTGCAATAGGTTTCCCAGAGAAGTTGTGGATGTTCCATTATTGAAAGAGTTCAAGGCCAGGTTGGATGGGTGGGTCTTAGAGCAACCTGATCTAGTGGAAGGTGTCCCTGCCCATGGCAGGGGAGTTGAACTAGATGTTCTTTAAAGTTCGTTTTCAACCCAAACCATTCTATGATTCTGGATTGATAATGTAGTCAGAGCAGATGTTTTGTTGTGTTTTCCTTTGTTATTTACCACTCTGGGTTTGATGTTATAGAATAGAAATTTGAAATGACCTGCAGAGTCCTCCACAACTCAGAGCACATGAGCATATTGCATCACTGTTCCTGTCTAGAACGTATACCACTGGAGATCTTACAATGTGAGTACATGCATGATTTTCATGACACAGATGCTGTGCAAATAGAAGAGAAAAAAATATTTAAAAATTCTATATTGATGCCATTATACATATAAAAGCAGAACTATATTTACATAGATATATGTAGATATATGTGCAGATATATCTAGATCTCTAGATTTCTTTATATCACTTCTGTCTCTAAAAATTTTATCAATATTGATACAGATACTGATACAGATATGGATACATTTATACACTAATACATGTATGTTTTAACCACAAGCAATGAAATGTCAGGATTTTTTAAATTGTCTACTAAACTCACAGGCTGACTAGCATGAAATTTAATTAGTGCCAATTAACTAGAGGTGAAAGAAGCAGAAAATTAATGTGACTCATTTATTATCTGTTCTACCACAGTGTCCCCCTATTTATGTTCCTTAAGAGCACTTTTTTTTTTTTCTTTTAAATTTCAGCTTTCAGTCTGTACAAATTACTGATTCTGATGGTATTTGCACAGACAGGTTATAGATAAACTGCAACATTCATTTTGGTCCTATTTGTATTGTAGGTACCCACAGTATTGCATTTTAAATTATTTCAAAACAAGTGATCCAGAATCTTGTTTACACAAATTTTTATGCAGCTTCAACTTTTTAAATCTACTCTTCCTGGAGACAAAGGCATTATCAAGTAAATTTAACCTTTCAGTATGGGTGAACATAATTTATTTTAATTTTTTTTTGTTTGGTTTTTGGTTTTGCTTTGTTTTGGGGTTTTTTTTTGACAAAAACATCAATCTATGGTGAAGTCTAACTACTTCCTAATTTACTCAGCCTTTAGATTTCACTGGTGTTAATGTCCCATTTCCTGGATGAAAGATTCAGGGATAGGTTCTCAACCAGTATGTTTTTTTGGCCACTTGTACAGTTGAGAGTAGCCGTACCAACATCTTTGAGAGTTTCTCCTCTTTAATTGCCTTAAAAAGTGGTTAGAAGTACATTAAACGCATGACATATTTTTTCTGATTTCAAAGTCCTTTTGTTTGCTTCAGGGATGATTTGCCATCATGAGTAAATTTTTAAGAAGGACAATAACTGGAAGAACAGACAGTACAAGATGCTTGGATTTTATAAAAATGTGACAAATGCTACTAAAATTAGAAAATAATTGCTTTAAGTGATACGTGAGTTCTTAGCCTTGTTGCTACTACTACGACTACTACTACTATGACTACTACTACTACTAAGCATAGAACAATATCTTCAGTATTATAGATAAAGTAGTTCTATCTCCATGAGGGAAATTGAGAGATTAATTAATTTTATTTTGAATGCAAGGAATTTTACCTATAATCTTACCCCTAGTAAAGGTATAAATACAGTCAAGAAAGCTCTCTTGGTTAGGACAGAAGTCATGTATAACTTGAATTTAAAACCATTAAGAGCAAGTTCTGGCCTAATTGCTGGTAATCCATGGGATGCTATTAACAGACAGGAATGAAGAATCTACTTTATATTTTAAATGTATTTCCATTTTTTCAACAAGTCTGCATTCTCATTAGAAGAAATTTCCTTTTACATTTGGGAAGCAAATGTAAGGATTGTTGCAAATCTTCCAGGAAATGGGAAAATATTTTCTCTAACATAATATTTTTATGTTTACTCTGAGGGAAATAGAAATATTCATCAGATAGAATCATTATAAGAACACAGATTCAACACTCATTTTTACTCTGGGTAAGGGAAATGCACAGAAGCAATTTCACTGGCTTCAGTGGGACTAGTCTTATTGCAAAATGTTAGTCATTCTGAATACAGGTTCCGGAATGTGGCACAAGTACAAACAGCTCTCCTGACAGATAGTTCAAATAACTACAAGAATTTCCTTTTGAAGTAAGTATGTTTTCCCGATTTTTTTTTCCTTTTTATTTCCAGAGTTTATCCACAACCAGCACCTATGCCTTAAAAATCAGAAGGAAGAACTTTTTTGCAATAGCTTTCCAATGTAGAGTTTGATATTCAAATCTATCAGTATAAAAAGAAAAAAAAATATGACAAAGAATAATGCAAACCATGTAAAAGTATTGTGATAAACAACAAAGTAAGCAGGCAAATTCAGCCNTGATACTTTCCAGTCATACAGAACTTTTAACTGCTGGATTTCAAAATGTAATTTTCATTTGTACTGTCCCTACTTTTTCTTTGAAAACAGAAGTAATAGGATTAACTTCATCCATATTCCCAGCTCACACCTTTTTTGCTTTGCCTCTTCATTATCTCCCTAGGACCAAATATTAAATGACGGAATATAGAGGAAATAAAGAACAATTATTTTTGTAAGATCTTGAACGGAAGTTGTTAAATCCCTATATTTTTTAAATTTCCTTTATTGAACACACTTATACAACTTGATGTTTTATTGAATTATTTTTTAAAAGGTGTCAAAATATAAATGTCAAATTCTACACCACTAATTATCAATATAATAGACTTTTTAAAAGTAATGGCTAAATCTAATTAAGCTTGTATATATTGCCAGCAGACTTGTATGCATTATTAATTGACTTCAACCGAACTATCAAAAATATGTAAATTGAGATAATCTCCTTATGAAAGTTGTTGTGTAGTTTGACTAAAATGATGGAAAGGCGTACTGTTCCATTCCCAAACATGAAAGTATTATTAACAATTTTCTCTATTTCACAGGCTCTTTTCTTGACTCTTTACAAAGATTATGTTTTGAATTTGGGCAAGTGGTTTAGGAGCTCTTTTTCAACATGCTTATATACAATGGGAAAATGCTGGAAGTATTTTTTTGGAAATTGGATTTTTTAAGTACCAACATGCATAGCCCAAAGCTGTAATATCCTTCCAGGTAGAATTTCCATGAAGTTGGTGGTTATTTCCCTCAAATAGGTTTTGTGAGAGTAAAGCAACCTGAATACCACCCAGCACCTAGAAAATTTGTACTTAAATCAACGTCTCTGATATTTGCATTTTCATATCAGGTGTTAACTAATATGAAATCTCTGTTTGTATGAGATAGGGAAACAATGTAAAGTGATGTTGTCCTCATGTTGCTATTACTCTTCATACTAAAAAGTGTGAAATTATAGAATTTTGCATTTTACTAGCAATGGAATACACTGGACATCACCTGAAGCATTCTGTTTTACAGTGGCAGAAACATATTTCCAGAGAAACATTCTTGGTTGTTTATGGTGTCATTTAAGTATTCAAAGCACATATATTTTTATGAATATTGATGTATTCATACAGAGAAATTAGAGGACTGTGAAAGTGGAGACCCCATTCCATCCCTGGCTCTGACAAAGAGCTACTCTGTAACTGAGACCAAGTCAATTCTCTGTGCAATATTATCTGTGTATGGGATGAGGGCAGTGCCAACCATGTCCTTTTATAGTCTTTCCAAGACTGCAAAACAGAGATGATAAATAGCATCCTTCACTTCCTGTCTTTTCTATAATAACTTTACATACTATGCCTTAAAAGATTATTTCTTTTTTAAAACATAATCATTTTAGAGCTTTCTTTTGAGCTGCAGCATGCATCCAGTACTTTTACTATATCCTGACGTTAGTAACAACATTTTCCTTGAAGTAACCAAGGCTCAGTTTTGTTTTTTTTTGCTCAGGATTTTGCACTGAAAACACATAGTATGATCTACTCAAGAGATGCCTCTCCTGTTCGGTCATGCTTGGCAAGTAGTCCTTGATGCCACTGGGGCATTTTTATCATGATCAGTCACTGAAAGTCAGGAGAATAACTCGCCTTTTGCCATCCAGTAATTCTGTATGTGCTTAAAAGGCAAAAAGAGAAACCTATTAAAATTATGACTGCTTTTATAAAAATTCTCTTTATTCATTTCCCTTTGCTTTGTTTTCCTTCTACTCCCATCCCCTGTAGGATTTATTCCTACAAATGACTTTTCATAAACTCTCTCAGTCACATACGGAATGCATTTAGCTTTCACTGAGACATCCCTATTCATGTTCAAATATTGGTGCTTCTGCAGATAACATTTGCATGTAACACCTGCTGCAAGCCTTAGAAATTCAGAAGGCATTCTGATATGAGTGGGAGCTGCATTATTCTCTAGGCTTTTGCTCCAGTTGTCTTCTGCAGTTAAATAGATCTGACTTCATGGATGAAACATAAAAATTATATATCTGTAGAGTTATATCCCAGTCTATCTATTCCAGTTTTCTTATAAGCATCAGATTTGTGCAGTAATTGGGAGAACTTTTAAACAGTGGTCATTACTGAGCTCTGATTTTCAGTAAGGTTTTCCTGTAACAGCAGAAAAGTTTACAAAATTGGGAAAAGATGGAAAAGGAGAAAGAAAAGGAGAACAGTTCTGTGCTTCTGTTTATCTCTGAAAAGAGTTACATAAATCTGTGTGTAGGTGTGTCACCCTATAATAAATGAAATTCTGAGGTAATGGTTGTCCCTTCATGAGCCTTGCTATCATCATTAAAGAGGAAACGTTGGTCTACCTTATTTCATCTCCCAAACAAACTTGTCATCAGAGGAAATTATCAATCCTGTTAGTTTCTGGCTCTACTTCTCAAGCACTTCTGCCAGTAGATTCCCTGCAACCCATGTTGCACAGATTCAGAAATCATGTGCTGATTGACAGGGCATAAATGAGTGTCAGAATTAAGCTGTACATTGTTTTTGCAGCATTGTGGGTGATGACATTTAAACTAGTGGATTTGGGTTATTACATTTTGTTTGGTGGATAAGTTGGGGAAAGAAATCATCCTTATTGGCTGATTCCATGATGAGAGGGCATCTCTGCCAGCACCATGAAACTGCTGCTGAGATCAACATCCTTGTGGAGCAACAGCCAGGTGAGGGTAGAGCACAGATCCCTGCACATGGACTGCTGTCTGGAGGAAAGGAAGTCTTTTCAGAATGGTCAGTTCTGCAGAAAAGCATGCAAATGCTGAAAGCTTGAAGCACCTTATCCATGGAGCTGTACAAAACGTATGGCAAAGTTGTTTCTCTCCACGTTTGCTCTACAAACTGCATCATCAAACTACTTTTGTGTTTAGGTGAGATATACTGGTTGCATACAAAACTGGTTCCATATTAATGGCTTCAAGACAATCTCTTCTTCATTCACAGGATAAACATGAAAAACTTTGATTGCTGAAATCACTCCATCAAGTTTAAAAAGACTTGGCATCAATTTTAGGTACAAGATTAGTATGTAGTAGTAGTATTAATACAGTTACATTTCTCCATTTTAAATTAATGTTGCTTATCTAACTTTAAAAAAAAAAAAAAAACAAAAACAAAAATTATTTATTTCATATACATTTGATTGTATAATGTGACCATGTAAAAGTTTTATATTTTTAATAGAAAATTACATCAGCTGTAAACATATTTAATTCTATCCTGAATTTACATCATTACATAGTGAAGTACAAATGACAGGGCAATGCATTTCACCCAATAAACTGACCTATAGATAGCAATACGCCTTTAAAAATAAACAAACAACAACACCCCCCCTCCTCCTGTTCTTTTAACAGAGTTCTTAAGAATCATAGAAAAAATATAACACAACATTTATAAATATTTAATTAGTTCACTCTCAATTTTTGGACTTGAAATTAACATTTCCAACATGGGAAATGATTTGGAAACAATGATTTTTAAAGATCTGTCATTAGCAATTCTGATCACTACTACCAATATTATTTAATAGGCAAATCTTTTGATCACATCACCAAAACTTTGCAAGTATTGTGCTTGCTTTTTTATCCATATTTATCCTTACCATGAGTAGCTAGTGCAGTACTCAGCAATGAAGCATGATCTTGCTGTGATTTCAGTAAAATGTTTTATCATTGACTTCAATCAGAGCAAGACTGACACATTGATTGTAAATTTGTCTACTGAAAATGGAAATTATCTTGAGAAAATACCATTCTATTTTCTGACCTACAACTTAAATCTGTGACAAGGTAAGTGGTTACTGCATGCATCTTGCCTTACAACAGCAAATGAAATCAGTTGCCTTTTAGTTCATATTCATCATTCATTCTTTGAAGTTTATACAGTGAAATTGAGTGGATGTGACAGTGTGTTTCTTGCATGTGAGAAGAAAAGGCAAAATGTCATTCGTCGAGCAATTGTTTTCTGCTGCTTACTTTGTAATCGAGTGGTCAGTGTGACCTTTTATGCTTTCTGCCTTGCTTTCTTGTGTGAATCTCTGATTATATATATTAGGTTGACAAGATTGTTTGGAAGCACTTCTGGAAAGCATCCTTGCACTTTAAGCCTGTTGACTTTGACTTACTGCTATGGATATCCGAAGGGACATCTCCCTCAGCTCTCAATTATTCTGAACCCTGAGCTGCCACTTGCCCCTTTAACACTTAAAAAACCCCCACTAATTTTGCTACTCCCGCTAAAGAAAAACAAACCAAAGCATTGGTACTTCATTCTTAGTAGTAGTAAAGACCTCCTATTTTTTTCATCCTTCTTAGCTGGGTTTGTTTTTATTAGATGTATCTGACAAAAACATATGTGAAAGAAAGAAAAGGAGGATAGCTTGTGTCTGGACAGGTGGAAAAGCATCCTGCACAAAAGTTAGGATATATCATTAGTGTTATATGGCAGTGAAAACTGAGTAATGTCTAATAGTGTTGTCAAATAGCATATGCATTTCTAGATTTCTAATATGCACAAGCAGTTGTCATATATACAGCAACAGATGCTTAGATTTCAGCAATTTAGTGAGATTTTTTTCTGAACTGTGTAAGAGAAATATCCACAAAGTGTTCTACTGATACTGTCCCCCCCCCCNCCCCCCAAAAAAAAAAAAAGTACCTGTAAGACATCTTTTAGACACTTCTAAAGAAAGCATTTGCTCTTTTGCTGTCAGCAATTCCCGTGCTAAAGAAAGTTAATCTACTCACCAAGTCTGTCAATGTGAGCCTAGCTCTCTCTGTTCAGTGCTGCTTCTCTACCTGCTTCCTCCCTTCTGCATGTTACCGTATCTCCAGCGCTGAATGCACTTGCATTTCACTAGGACTCCCTCTCTCCCAGCATCACTTTTAAGTCAGGCAGGCAGCGAGCAGAAGCCGAAGAGACTCTCTATCTGATTGGTTTCCATTCAGTGCCCCTGATGAATAAGAAACGTCCCTCACAGGGAGAGGTGTTGCTGCCTCTCACAGAGATATTGCTGCTGATAGAGCCGCAGTGCTCAGCATGGGAAGGTTTGGGGCTGGGGGGGACAGGACGACGGCTTTGCCAGCCAAACAGTGATTTGCAACTGAATGCAGTGGGAGGGTTCAGAGAGGAGGGCTTTGTTAAGGACCCTCTTATTAACCGAGGCTTAAATACAGAGACACCAGCTCAGTTTGGTCTGTTTTAATAATAAGTGTAAAAGCATATCCATAATCTGTGAGTTATGTGGAGAAAAAACTTACTCTAAATATCTACGCTAGCAATACAGTGCTATTTGTGTGCAATACACATCAGAGAATGCAAAATTATCCTCTAATACTACTACAGTGACAAATGATTTTAAGGTGAAAGAAAGCAAGGTGTGTCAGATTTCCCCACGTACTCAACAGGTTTACAGCTCCAGTGTCACTTACAGCTATTGCTAATGACAGGCTTGTCACTGTACCTGAAAGTGGATATAATACAAAGTTGCAAGGGATGTCTTGGGAATTCTGACTAATATTGTTCAAGTCATTCACAGAAATACATAGTTTTGCCAGCAACAGTAATGAATTTGCTGCTTCCTGGTGCAGCCTGTTTGGGTACAAGTAATCACTGCTCTGTACTATGACACCAGATGTTCTGTATTACAGAATATTGTGGTTTGCTTGAACTAGCATTTTCAAGTGAAGCATAATATGTTGCCTATTAGAATGAGAGAACTGAAGTATTGTCAGTTCCGAATTTGGATTTGCTATTTTTGCATTTTTTGTGGGTTTCCGGAGACTAATCACTATTTCAGTCAGTGACATAATATTAACATTTGCAACAGGACTTCTAGGAACTGGTTGCTGTCACTTTCTGTACTGACAAACCCTAAAGATAATTTTCATCAAAAGTCTGGTGTGAGCCTGGATTAAATTACATTGAATGCTCCAAAGCATAGTTTTCTGGTCTTGTAGCAAAACTTAATACCAAAATTTCATACCAAAATTTCCTCTTACATTAATCATGAGGAACTTTAAAAAATATGATATGTTATTAGGGCTGTGCTTTCAGTAGTTGGGTTGAAAGAAGATATCAGTTTATTCTGACAGTGAAACTGTACTATAACAAAAGGAAGATTTAACATCAAATAGACAAGTGGGAAACCAAAGTAAATTATTTATCTTTTCTTTAGGGTCTTATTATTGCTTTAATACTACTATTTATGAGCTCAACAGGCTCGTATTCACTGTACACTATTCTTAGCAAGAATGAATTCACCATTCGACTCCATCTGAAATTATTGAGGGATTAATGCAATTCACATAGACATAAGTCAGAGCCTTTCCATTGACTTATGTGGCAGTTAAAGTTGGCTCTGAACAAACTAGATCTTCTCTGAGAATGCTACACATCCATGAAAACAATATTTGCATATGTGTAGCAGAGTGTAGAATTTGGTCTAATATTTCTAAAATCAGAAAGAAAAATCTAGATCCAGAACTAAATTAATTAATGTACTTCAGATAAAACACATAAAGCAAAGTTTTAATTAGTAATTTCATCCCAAAGCTGGCCCACTTTAGCAGTGGAACTGCTGAATAAAACCGCAATCTTAGCATAATTTTTGTCTCAGTAAATATATGGGAGAGCAAAAGGAAAAGTTACAGACAAGTGTATATTTCTGATGCCCTAAGGTCCCAGTGTAGACTTAAATCTTGTGGATCTTAAAAAGATATTTTCTTAATAGGTAGATGTCTGGATGATAAAAAGTCTTGAGTAATGGATCTATTTTTTCATCGTATTGCCTTTTTTTCACTCTTTTGGCTTCTATCTGAGAACATTGTGGATACTCTAATCAATATTAGGAGATCATCCAGGTACAGAGGAATCCCTGAAACATAAGATATGAACAAAGTATCTTTTCACAATGCTTTCTTGAGCTTATTCAGTGTCATCTGAAAAGCAGGTCCCTGATTAAAGGCAGTTATAGATCTATACATAACAGTTAAAGGACATTCAGATAAATGGGAATGGCCCCATTTTTGTTGATACCATCTTCAAGTTTGTAAAAAAACTCTGATTTTATTTATATCAGACAGAGTAAGACCTGCTCTAACATGTATTTTTCATTGTGTTGTAAATATGGTGCAGTGACTACTACAGGGAAAAGATATTGAAATTACATGCTATAAATTACAAAAAAGCCCCAAAGCATTTCTAAGGCAAACAGTGTTGCATGATGGGGATAAAAAGTTTTGCAATATACACTGTAAATGGAATATACATCAAAAGTAGGCCAAAAAGGAAAAAGTGTAGGTGTGACAGGAAACAGGGAGAGATGGGTGGAAATCTAAGTCTGTGCTCTAACATGCAGAAGGCTACTCCATATAGGGGAGGAATACAAAATGCTCTTTCTGAAAAAGAGTGGGCAGTGAAAAGAGATATGGGAAAGCAGAAAGTGCAGCAAAAGGATAAGGTGGAATTGCTTTTATTACAAGACAGGCTGTACTTCAGTTATATATTTTATGAAGGCTCTTTTGGAATTGGGTCTCTTCTCTTTTCACCCCTATTTGTCTTTATTTTTTTTACCTTCATAAAGATTTGTCTGCTATCATCCATAGGAAGCAGTGATTACATACCCAGTCTTCATTGAAATTCCAAACATTTCCTTGTTTCACGAGGCAGTGCACAGAGTTGGGCTCGTTGCCATGTTAAATCATTCTGAGTTCAATCACTGCTTCCCATCAGTTTTTCTTTTCGTGACATATTTGCACTTAACCATTTTAAGCAAAACTAAAAGCGAATAAAACTTCAGAAGGGGAAAGGAATGATCTATTTTTATCCCTAGGTTTTGCCACCTATATGTAGTCCACAGATGATATCAAGAAATCTACCAGTGGAACTGATATCTTATGTGATCCCTCGACATGATTCTGACAAGCCAAGGTGGACCTGAATTTTCACAAATCTGTGTTCCCACAAATGTCCTAGAGTCTATAAGGAAAATTCAGTCTAGGGTTTGGTAGTAACAACTTCCCTTCATTATGCCACTTCAGTATGAGTTTTTTCCATTGTCAGAAATCTCAAGTATGTAAATAAGAGACCCTGCGTGATGCCAAAAAAAGAACAGTGCAGAAGAGAACGGAACAATCAAGAAACATATAAATAAGAAAATCACCCCAAGATACATGTGAACAAAGTTAAAAGTTGTGTAACTTCAGCTCTGTGCATTTTCACCAAAGCCTTTAATACTCTGAAACATAAAGAAACTGAATCAAATAGTTACCACTAGTTGAAAAACTAATCCTAAACACACCTGTATTTTTACTTAGTCAATCATTTCAAAAGATTGCTGTTAGCTTATTTTCCAGCTTTTCTCCTAGCTTTCTCCTCTCATTCTGTGAAACACTTTGCATTATCCATTTCTTAAATAATATGATAAAGTGCATGACTTAGAGAGATTGTTGGAACATTGCTGCGTGAGTTGACACGGGCAAGCAGCTGGAACAACCACAAAACCACGGCTGAAATGCAAAGAATAGATTAATCTCATTACCTCACTAATGACAGGATCCTGAAGCACCTGGGCAGAGACACACAAGGAGGAATGCAGGCACCAGTAGGCTCAGTCCATTCTGACAGGCAGCAGGTCTGCGGTTTGCTCCAGTTTATCAAGAGCCCACACCTGTAGTTTACCACTATACTGTGACTTCCTCTGTGCTTTTTCATGGTCTCTGAACTTTGATCTTCCCTCTGCCAAAAGAGGGAGCTCAAGCAGGTCCATGAGAGTGCCTCCAAGACTCTCAAAACACCTACATTACCACTACACAGAAATTCTATTTCTAGAAAAAGACAGGACAAACAGCAGTGGGTGTAATAAGTGGGGTTCTCCCCACTGTTATTCTCCAGGCTGTTATTCCTAGCTGCAAGGTCACTTGAGTGATCCACCTAGTCATTCTTCTGCTTTATACCCTTTTCTCCCAACAATTGCTAAATCAGAGCTGACAAACTCTAGTTTGGCTGTACCCAGCCTATGCATAACTTATACAGAGGATAGGCCATAAGACAGAGAATAAGAAATCTTCTAATTCTTTCCCACTTTTGAACCTCTTCCTTTGATAGTTAGGCAAGGAACAGCCACTCTGCCTTATTTGAAGGAGAATTATATTTCTTTATATGGCTCCAAGTTCCCAAAGAAGACATGAGAGGAGGGGAGGCACATATGTAGGAAGGAACATATATCAACATCAAAATGTGGTAAGAACAACTAGACATTGCTAAACTTTGAGCTGTTAAAAACAAAGCAAAGTTAAAACCCATATATAAAGCAATCTGGTGCCACACAGACCACTGAATTAGGCTAACATCTCCAGACTTATTTGTGTTTCTAGTTTGAGAAATACAGTAGTAAAAGTTTTAGTTAAGAATATATGCAATAATCAGTTTCATAGCTTAGTCTGTCTACAACATTTTTAAAGTAAATTAAATCCTTAAATTTGAATTTTTCCAAGCTTGGTAAAACCCCAATAATTTATTAGGATAGTTGTCACAAAATGATTTGAGTTATTTGCATACATGCACATGCATATGCATATTCATATGCATGCACCTCTTCTCCATTTATTTCAATGAGAAAGTTTATTTGCCTCAGTAAGTCAAGATTCAAAACTAATATCATATTTAACTTGATTTTATGGGTTAAATATGTAGAAAACCATTTTTAGAAAACAATAGTGGTTTCAAATTTATTAATTTAGTTTGAATTATTTTTTTTCATCCATAAATCAATGGTATTGATCACTCCTACCTCTCTTTCTTTCTTCAGTCTGCAGATATACTGTTTTGAAATATTAAAATATGATAAATCTGAGTTAGGGTGTTCTGAACTGATATCTTAAAACATCAGGCCAGATATTACAGCAGCAAGGCCTTAATGATTTCCAAGCATTTAATCAGTTCAAAGCTGGTGAAGATTTTGAAAGCGTATAGTAACAAATGTTACTATTTGAAGTGTTCAGATTTTCAATCAATTCACCAAAATTATCATAGAAGCATGGCTTATTGCATACACAAAAGGGAAAGTGCAGTATACTAAAGTAAAAAGGACAAATATTGGATGGAAGGTACTAATACATGAAGAGAAAGTAAAAATAAAGCCATGTACATGAAAGAGTGAGTGCCAAGCTGCTTCACGTCACAATTCATTTATAAACTGACATCCTTTAGAACTTTATTTTTTATTCTTATATAAACATGTTTTGCATGAATAGCTAGATCTGATCTCAATCTTTAACAAAGTTTTTGTTGGAAGTAATGGTTCACTGAAAGTGTTGACAAATATCAGTTGCTTCTTGTTTATTTCCTTTATCAATGTTTTTGGGGACAGAATTGTGAGCATATGATTCCGGCGCTAAATTCAACCCTTCAAAATTATTTAAATGCATTGTTTTGATTGACCTCATTCAAATAGATTTCATTTGCATCTTAGTCTGCAAATGTTTTGAAAGTATTTTGCTTGGGGATAGGACTTTCTTTTCCCAGAAATTTGAAAAATCACATTGTATGAAAAATTTCTTGACCTCTCTACATTAACTATTCAATTAATTGCAATAGCAATACAATTTTACAAAATGCACTTATGAAACAAATTAGCTTAATCTGTAGAGGTGAAATAATGAAGTTAAATATTTTTTTGGCACAAGAAAAAAAGTGAAGGCAACCTGAATCCACTTTCTACTTAACCCCCCCCCCCAAAATCATCCTTACCTTCAAATATTAAGAAAATAAGTTTTTTTAAATATTTATAAAAATATGCAAGACTCCTGGCAGTCCAATAGAGCATATGTTCCAACACAGGCTAAACATCCATGTACACTACAGAACAGAAAATCAAATCTGCGATGGTGGTTAAGCACCTTCTAGATAAAACAAGCATATAAATAAAGAATGCAATACCATTTAGAAACTGTGCCACTTCCATAGGCAGACGTAACCGAGCTTCACTTTCATGTTGTAGAAACATGGCTCCATTTCTGAAATTTCTGAAAATCAGAATAAATACTGTGATATTTGTGACTTGCTAAGGAACAGCTAGAAAATACATTAGCTCCACATGAAATTTCCATCCTTAATTCCACAGCTAGAGTCCTTAGAATTTTTGTATGTGAATTCAAAAATTGATCAAGATGAACTGCTAACCATTCAGCTGCCATTTCTTCACAAGCTTTATGCCTAAATTCTTTGCTTATAGTGTGTGACATATGACAGTTGTGAAGAGTTACCGAAAAAAATCGTAGGAGGAAAGTTTTTTCCCCTCTAATATTGAAGAATAAGCTGGTTTAGAGTAAAGGAAATAGCAGAAGCATTATCTTTTTTTAAAGCGAAGCAAAGCTCTGACAGATGATGTTTCGCACCTTGATATGACAAAGGTAAAGCATGAACCCAAAAATGAATAAATTAGCTTTCATTCTTATTAAACTGGGATAAATGTGCATGCATAATTAAATCTATTAACAGTGATCTTAGTCTGTCAGTGCAGAATATTCTCAGACCTCTCCCATGTTACTCACTGCTTATGGATGTAAAACAATGTATAAATGCATAATCTTCTCAGTACATGCCAGTGCTGTACTCCACCAATTTGGGAAATATCTATTCTTTTTATATCACATTATTTAGATGAACTTCTTCACCTTCTGTGTGGCAATATTCAAGTTTCCTTCCACTACAGTCCTTGAAACACAACCAAACTCTCTAATTGTGCTGTAATTGAATCTTGAGATGAAATTAATTTCACCTCTATTACTGGTCCAGAAGTTAGGCAGCCACTTCAAGTTATTTCATGTATAAACACTGGGAGGTGAAAGAGGTCTCCTGAGGAAGATTCATCCCATTCTGAGATAGCTGTGTAAGATATTTGAAGAAAATTGAAGTTGCTAAGCAATGTCATCTAGATTTTTTTTTTCTTTCTCTCTGATGACTATGGAGGGAACCCTGCTGAGGAACTCAACTGTTTGCCTAACTTCCAACTGCTCATGATAGGAGAGATGAATCCTGTACTCCAGTTCCAGATCTCAGAGTTCTGAAATGTCTATGATTCATTATGCCAATTATTCAAGAGATATCTTTTCCCAGATTGTTATTTAAGTCTGTTCCTAGTCATCATTATTGGGAGGAAAGAATGAAAGGACAACCAAAAAAATAAGGACAAGAAAGAAGATTTTAGCATGGTATTATTTGTTAAAAAATGTAATGGTCAGTCTAATCTCAGAGCTTGGCTTTGTCATACTGCTGAATTACAAGAAGATATCTACCTAGATCACACAAACACAGCAATGCAGAGAGAATAAGCAATGCTATCAAGTAGTTTGACCTGGTCAAACCAGTTAGGCTTAGTGAATTCATAGATTCTACTAGTCATGAGTGGATTAGCAGATGATTCAGATTTTTCTAATTAAACATATTTTAGAACAGAAAAACAAGCAAACAACAATACCATGCTTATTCCTCTTATTATTTTTAATTATTAGCTTTTTTGTCTTTAATTTTTGTTTGAAAATAAATAGCCACTCTAAACTACTTTAAAAATTCTGTTTCAGTCAACTCTAATAGCTTTGTTCTCTGATAGGAGGAGAGAACTAGTATTGTGCTGTCATGTTTATATGCCCATTCTTTTACTATGAAAACCCTATGCCCTGTTTTATGGGACTATAAACTACACAGTGTTTGTTTTCCTGGCTTTTATTTTCATAAAGCTGTGATTGTTTTAAAGTGAATTATCTTAAATAGAAAAATCACGTGGCTTCAAGTCCCTTGTAATTAGTTTTCTCTAAAATATAATATAAAATATAATGTAATGCATTTTTGGTAATTGTTGCTGTTGTTACAGCAACATAAGTTTTAAAGGAGTCCTCCTTGTGGAGGGCTCTGTGTAAGTTAAAGTATTTCCAAATATCAGAGGCAGTACTGTCTAGATTATATTGAATTCCTGGATATTACCAGGAGGTTAATGGAAACTCCATAACCATATTCTGTACTTATGTACACAGAAACACTTGAATTTATAGAGGCTAACATAAATATGTTATCCTTTTGGTTTATTTATTGTCTTTAAATGGCCCATAATCAGTTACTATTTTCTGCTGTTTTCCAAGCACCTTAAATTAGGTATGGAGATGGGGGAAAAAAAACACCTAACAAAACAAACAAAAAAACAATACAAAAACAAACAAAAAACACCCCCCAAAAAAAAACCCCAAACAAACAAACAAAATCAAAAAACACACCAAAACCCCCCTAAAAAACAAAACAAACATCCCCCAACCAACCAATCAAACAAACAAAAATAATAAACAATAAAACCCACCAAAAAAACCCCCTCAAAACCAACCAACCAACCAACCAACCAACCAAAAAACAGGAAGGAGCATATCTTGCAATAAAAATAAAAAGAAGAGACAGATGAGAGGGAAATACATTAAATGTATGCATCCAAATGTGAGACCTGATCATCTGGTTTTCTTGTAATCTAATAAAGCATCTAAAAATTGTTAAGATTCAGAATTTATTCAAAATTGAAAAGACATTTAAATATTTTGAAAAACAGTATGTAGTGCTCAAAAAACGCGTTATTCTAAGAGATAGAGAACAACTCAAGGTTCAAATACTATCCAGGAGTGAATAGGTATCCTCTTAGGTTGAAGACCAGATGGAGTATTGTAGTATTTTGTTTCTGAATTCCCCCAAACAGCAAAATATTCAGGTTACTTCAACAGACACACAACAAGTGGTTTAGATGTAGCTTTGTGTTTAAATTTGTGTTTAAATGGGTCTCCAACACTGTGTTGTGACAGTCAATTTTTACTATTACCTATTTCTATTTCTGTGGTGAATAGAGGGCTTTTGTAGAACTTGGCAATGTATTATGCTTGATGTTTTGAAAACATGTTGTAAGACATGGAGTGTATGTTTAGATTAGATATTTGGAAAAAACTCTTTAATGGAAAGGGTTTTCAAGCACTGGAATAGGCTGCCCAAGGAAGTAGCCGACTCATCATCCCTGAAGGTATTTAAAATACATGGAGATGTGGTGCTTAGGGACATAGTTTAGTGGTGGATTTGTCAGTCCTGGGTTAATGTTTGGACCTGATGATCTTAGAGGTCTTTTCCAAACTAAATAATTTTATAATTCTAATATACAGTTTAAATAGCCAAAGATCTCTCAGTGTGAGTGTAAGGGATGCAAAGGAACAGCACATATAAAACTGCTGAAATTATTCCTCTCAGTCATAAAACAGCTTAGGGCATTTCCCCTTGTATGCTGTATCTTTCCTAGATGGTAGCACTGATTTCAGACCACTTTACAGGAACCAGTTCAAAACGTAACTGTCGCCATATTGCCCTGGTTAGCAGGAAGGGAATATGCACCTTCTGCTCTCTGACACAACAGTAGGAACTTCAGAAGCATACTTCCTACCCGCTGAGCAGCAACATTTTTTGCCATGAATATATTTTGGAACTTTCTGTTGTTAGTGCAATTTGTTATGGGCACTGTTTAGTTTTTTGGTTTGTCAAGTTTTGGGGTTTTTTGGTGGTGTTGGGTTTTTTTTGTTTGTTTGTTTTGTTTGGTTGGTTTTGTTGCTGTTGCTGTGATTTGGAGATGGGAGATGTGTGTCTTTCTCCAGTACAATTCAATGTACCACCTATGCCTAGATGAGGGGTTTTACCTCAAAAGGTCATACATCATTGGACTACCATCTGCAAAGATGTAGCATACTTTTGGCAATGTTGAGCTGTCTTCAATCTTGTCAGGAGATATTCAGTATTTCTCAGCTCTAACCACTGCACTCAGTGGCCAAGTGACCGGTACACACATTGTTCAGGGAGCTAATACAGTGATAACAAAGCTCCATCTGCTTGCACATTTTGCCCAGTTGTAAATCATAGCTTTCATTTGAATATCTTCAAACCCTGCCAGTTTCATGTTTCTTTCTCTTTGGAGCCCTCTGTCTTAAGAAAATTATTTATTATTTAATTAAAAGAGTGCCCAGAAGCATTCACATACTTGAAGATCAAAACTCATGAAGCCAGTTACTTGCATTAAAATAAAACATTTCTGAATATATTACTCTGAAAAGATGTCAGAAAAACTGCTAGTATTTCTGAGCTTAGTTGTTGCACACATCACTTTAAAAACTTTGTTTTAGAACAAATAAAGAAAAAAAATTAAAATTACAGCTACATCAGCTGTAGCAGTAAGGAAAATAAAATAAATTAATTATAAGATCCAAACAAAAACAAATCAAGATTCCTGAAAGAGTTAAAGTATGGAAATAAACAACACAAGCCTGAAGTAAGGTGTTGCAATAATTAGGCTCCCAGCAACATTTTTCCTCAATTTAGTTAAAAAAACAGTTGATATCTCTTGTAAGTAAGAGTACAATAATTTCTAATAGCCGTATTTATTTCTGAGTATTGAGTCTGTAATTTTGATTGTAGAAATCATCATCATGGCTA